>QAOC01045639.1:226655-377594 GCA_003255005.1 Begonia fuchsioides
ACCACCACAACCACCACCACTCACTACCACCATCGTCACCACCATCAACGCCCACTAGACCCCTTTGCCTTCTGCAATGGGTCATGACCTTCATCAGTCAAGGCTCATTGGTTTCATATCAACGCTAACATCCAAGATCCGGCACAAATCCAACATTCCTTTTCCTATTAATCAATTAGAAATATTTATAAATGCTTGAACTTGTTCTAGAGTAAATCGAAAAAGGTGGAGCTCCAAAAAGTTTCTGGTAAAAAGTTGGCAATGACTCAGTGATGAAGGCCAAGTCTAGTTGATTAATATTCTCTGCTAAACGCTAGTGGCTATCTCACTCACCTCAGCTCTTTGGTACCTCCATGGGCTAGAAGAAGGCATGGAGAGGCTTACTAACCTTGACAACCGGTCGCCGCTGCCGACCACCACCAGTGACGGCGCTGCGGGAAAACTGCCTTCCGGCTACGGAGCAGGAGACAGGTTGAAGATGGACGAGTGGAGCGAAGGAGCAGTTTCGAGCCTTCTAGAAGCTTACGAAAGCATTTCGATTCTGAGAAATAGGGCAAAATTGAAGGGCCATGATTGGGAGGACGTCGCTCGACATGTTTCTTCTCGAGAAAATTCCAGCAAGTCCGCGAAAACGCCGACGCAGTGCAAGAATAAAATTGAATCGATGAAGAAACGGTACAGATCGGAATCCTCCATCGCCGATTCTTCTTCTTGGCCTCTGTTCCCGCGTCTTGACCTTTTGCTGCGCGGCACAACCGGAGTGCCAGTATCCGTTCAGTCGGAGATTCCAATTATCGCGCCTTTATTGACGGTGGAGCCCCCGCCGACGGAAACTTCACTGCCGGCAGCGGCTGAGCTGGCTCTCACCGGTCTACCTCCGGGAATCTCCCGCGTCAATTGCCTTTGGTATAATTAATAGAACTCCTGACCTCAAGAGGTATTGCGAATAAATAATTATATTTTATATTCGATTTAATTTTGGTAAATCCGTACAAATAAAACATTAAATGTTTTGAATAGGATTATGGATCAAATAATTAACATTATAAATAAATGATTTTATTAAACAATAAATATCCCGTAATTAGCATTAGTTAATGAATTAATTTGCTATTTTTCCTTAAATTCACATTCCCTTGTTCGTGAATGTACCGACCAATCGGAAGCCGTCGTTTTCTACACGGGGAAGTTTCCGGCATCCATATCGGACGGCGAGCAAGCAAGAAACATCAAAGCGGCCATGATTCCGACGGGAAAGAAGAGCACCGCCAGCGGCGGTGGAGGAAGCGGCGGAAGCATCAACGGGAGGACAACAACCGAAACCGCCAGAGCCGCCAGCGCCAGAAGCGACACTAAGGAGAAACAACGCGCCATTGGAATGAAGTTCTTTCTTTGGTCGGAGCTCCGATCATGTCAATCTGGAAAGGCGATTTGGCCGGCGTCCGTTGAAAACACAGACGGAATTCATTAACGGGTGTAACCAGGAAAAGAGGACGAGGGTCGGGTGTGGTTTTATAGGTGTTTTTGTCTTGCTTTGGAGCAAGTGCGTTTTTGTTCCTTCTTTGGATCAAGATGATGGCTAATCGTCACCGTCGATTCACTATTATATAGTATATGTAACGTTATAGAATAACACCATATACTATATGGAACAAATACGACCTCGTCAACTCGTGAGCATAATATTATTCATTTTAGTCAAGAACCCACGTAACATTTTTCTTAAACAATGATAAAACGTGTCATACTGGTTACACGTGGAAAATTTATTTATGAACAATTATCTGTTTTCATACTTAAGCAATGTGAGAATTAGACGTAAGGGTGGACACAGACTGGTCCGTTCTAGTTTTGTGATGAATCGAAACAAAAATTGTAAAATACGATGTAGTTCTGATTTTTCACATATTTGGTTGAGTTTTGGATGATTTAACCGAGATTGAAATCACTTTTTGAGTTTATATAGGTTTTATCTGGTTTTAGATGAATTTATCAAATTTAGCCAAAATCAATTTTGATTTCACAATTTTTAAAAATTATAATTAGAACTGGACAAAAAATAATAGTTTTAATTCGAACTATGATCCTTGTCCGATTTGTCCATTCTTAGTTAGACATTCTTCGTGCCATCATGAGACGAGTCATCACACAAATATTGAATTATGGTCTACTACAATAAATACGTTTGTTTAAATATTATTTATTTTGGTTCATTATTTAATTTATACATGTATCTTTCTCTAATAATTAATGGTTTTTAAATTCATTATTATTTTCGTACCAATTATTATTCCAATTTCTAGACACATGATCTTGTCACACCAACATGTAATGTGCGATATTTATAAAAACTTTATAGATTATATATATATTTTTATTTTATTTAAAGTTTATAATAAAGATAAGATTCGTTTGAGATTGCATGTATTGCTAAGGAATTAGAAGAGAGTAGTCAAGCTCACATAGATATAGTTCAGTTGATTTAGAGATGGTAAATTAAATACAAGAGTCTAGGTTCGACGTCTGCGCTATCATAGTGTGAGAGCTATTACTTTCAATGTTGGAGTAGCTCTTTGAGATATCGCGTAAATGTCTTCTATCTCTGAGCCGCTGAGTCACCGTAATTTAACTTTCTTATAAATTGTTGGGCCATGATCCGGATTTGGAGATTTTGACTTTTGATAAAGGAAGAGCATAGTCAAGTCGAGTATGATCATCTTTTTTAGGTTGGAATGAAAATTTTTGAATATTAATTGAACTTAGCTTCCTTTTCTAGTTAAATGCACCTAAACACACCGATATTACCCGAAAATTCCAACCTCGAAGAATTGAATCTTGGTTTGGTGCACGATTCTAATCGCTGACTTCCCGTCATTTTCTTTCACCCTTAGAAATCCGAAGAAGACAGTGATGTACCTCGTTGTTGCTTTTGGATTGTGAATTTTGAACGAAATTTTGCCTTTTCTCGCTTAGGATGTCTGATCTGGTGGCCCGCACGGGTCGGCATCAGCAACTGTACGAGGGCGGTCGTCGCCTTGTTGCAGGGTACTTCCGCATTCGTAAATCTCATTCTCTTTGACACTTGAGAAGTACGTCTTTGCATTTTTTTTGTTTTCTTCTTTCTGTATGGGTTGATTGTCGATGCTGAAAGGTCGTTTTCATGGCCCATTTCAATAAGACTGCGGAAATTGATGACTTTATTTTGTTACTATTTATTCGTTTTAATTATTTGAACCTTATTGATCACCGGTTATAATGTTCGATTGATTACGACTCATGAGTGATGGTTTTTAATTATTTGATTGGTTTATGAGTTTGATGGCTTTATTATTAATCTTTCTCTGTATAATTTGTATTATTTGCAGATAATTCTAGGGGGGCTCATCCATCTTCATTGATGAATGCATGTAGTTCTTTAATTTATGATCTTTTTCACACGGTAAAGAACTAGTGATAAAGATAAGTCTGCGATCTCTTGTTTTTTTGACATACGCAAGAGAATAACTTACTGATATTCATCTAGAAGGTTAAATAAAGATAGCTTCCTTCATATTCCCGAATATGCTAATTGGATGTTTTGTTAGGTGTATTCCTTTTAGGTATAGAAAGTCTTACAAAAATATTGGTGCATGCCCGAAGAAGTTTGTGGAAGTTCTTATGATCAACTCATCAAGTGGACCTGGTCTTTTATTTCCAAAGATAAGGTGGATTTATGAGTTTCTAAGTAACATTCTCTGGATTTGGCTTGTTATTCTTCTTTGAGAATTTCATTGAAAAATGATGCAAGTGCTTTCATTTTGAGAATTACTTAATGACGCTCACTTTTTTCATTTAGAAATCATGTAGAGAAGCATAATTGATATTAAAATCGCCTTAACATATTCTTTTTTTGATGATGGGGGTTCGTGTTATCCCCATATTTCAGATAACAAGTTTTGATGGTGTTAATATTTTTGTTTGTTCATTATAGAGATATGACCTTGTTTTTTTTGGTAAAGTCTACCTAGAAAGGAAAAATAATTGACTTGATGATTCTCGCTCTGATTGGTGTTGTTTGAAAGTGGGACGATGATAAAGATTTTGGGTCGTCTTTCTCTTTTACGTGTTGCCAAATGTGGAACTGATGATGGTGTGCTAGTTCATTATGATAAAGATGGTGGAATTAATTAATATTTTTTNGAAATTATAGATGCTTCGATTTCAACACTAGCTCGTATACGTTTATGCTCCGATAACATAAAACGTTATGTCAATGATTTCTAGAAAATTTATTAAAAATATAAGATTTTAATCTGATCTTCCAAACAATAAATCGAAAGATACGGATCATGGAAAAGAAACCCGTTGATACCATTACCCAACAATTAACCTACGCATTGCTCCAAATGATAAACTTATAATTACTCGTCATCATCCTAATCACACGACAGATTATAATCAACAAAAATTAACACAAAAAATAAAGGGACTTTTGGGTGAAATATATTGCTTTAAGAATAAAAAGGACATGTTAGGAGACATTTTTTTACTTATTATCTTAATTCCTTCATGTTTTTATGTTAATTGATAATTTTATCACGTAAATCACTTGTCGTAATTTTACTTAATAAATAATGCATAAAATATAAATCAATTCTTGGCCTTCAACGGACACTAAACTATCTTTTTTTCTCCTAAACCCTAATATTCCAAGTCTCCAATTGTATATTTTTAGTCCATAGTTTAGAGTTATTAGTAGAGGTGGGCATAACCGATCTAACCCGAGGAACCGACCCAATCGGGTCGGGTTCGGTCGGTTATAATTATTAAAAACCATTAACAGGTCGGGCATAAACCCGCTGTTCGGGTTGCGGGTCGGTGACCCAACATGGTCAAACCCGATTGCCCAACCCGTTGGGTTGTCAACGAAAACCCTAATCCCGCTCTTATGTCCACTCTTCTGTCTTCTCCCGACTTCCGAATCCCGCGGCTGCGATTCCCGACTCGACAACTCCCGACGACTCGACGACTCCCGACTCCCGTCCGGTATTTTGTTTGTTTTTTTTAATTTATTCTGAGTTTTCATTTATTTATTTATTCGTTGTCTTCTGTTGTTATTCCGAGTTTTCATTTTCTGTATTGAAGATTAGTTATTCCGAGTTTTAATTTTCTGTATTGAAGATTAGTTAGTCTTAGTCCGAGTTTTCATTTTCATTTATTGTATTTGAGATTTATTGTTTTATCGTGTATATTATGGTACTGGATCTAATTTGATCAACTTAGATTTATTGTTTCATTTTCATTTACTGTATTTAAGATTAGTTAGTCTTATTCGTTGCCTTTTTCAGGTGCACAAGCAACATTTTGAATGGAAAGTATGTCGAGCGAGACAAATAATAGTGGAAATTACATGTATTTTTATTTCAGAAATTGCAGCTAACAACGCAAGGATTGACAACGAACCCGAAAGCTTTACGACGATTATTAATTAATACTTTACTTACTAGTTACTAGTTAGTAGTTTGTTGTGTTCTTACTTGATGAATTGTTTACTTTGAATACATTTTATTTTAAATGTTGAGTTGATGAATTGATTTAGAATTTTAATGTGTAATTGATGCATATTATTATTATGTTCTTAATTAGATGGATGAAATAATTCTTTTTGAATGTTAACTCGATAGATTGGTTTACATTTTTTACATATAATTGATGTAATATGTTATTCTAGAATTGTTGAGAAATCATTAATTTTTAGGGAATATATACAAATTTTTTTTAAAACAAAACCGATTAACCAACTCATGCTGACCCAATCCGATCGGGTTCGGGTCGAGTTCGGGTCATCTCGGTAACCCAACCCGAACGGGTTACCGAGACATTTATTATCGGGTTGGGTCGAGGTTTGGGCCAACCCGACCGAACCCGACCCATGGACACCCCTAGCCATGTTTGCTTAAACTAGATATAATAAACTCAATCTCTGTAATCCTATAAAAAAAAAAGGGTTAAAAATTCAACCAAAAATAAAAAATCAGAACCAAATTCATTAAAACATTCTAACTTTCATTTTTATTTTGGAATTCTGAGTCGAACTAACTAGTTATAATAAAAAAATATAATTTTTATTTTCATTATTGAAATGCTGAGCCGAACTACAACGCAGTTGGGTCCCAATTCCTTAAACTTTTCTAGTTTCGGCCGATGTAGATTTAGATTTGTCGTCTACTAGATCTTGTAGATATCCCATGAAATTCTTAGTCTATTCCAGTATGATTCGAACAAAGGTAAAGTCTCAAAATGATTATATGCTCGAAAAATTCACGAAACTGTGAAAATCGTTTCCGTGCGCATCGTGATGAACACGTTTAAGAGTAGGCTAGAAAGTGTCACATTACAAATAAATCAACTCCCAAGATCTAAGAAATCACAAAAATACAAAGTCTAATTTGTACAAAAGATACATAAAATAATTGCATCTCATATATAATATATATATCATGTATATACCACCTCACAACCTTTTTGCCTTTTCATCAATCACAAGCAACAATGTACAAGCCAATGCAATTTCTGGGCCATCCCCTCCTTTCCACTCTCTCCATCATCGGCGAAAAGCTCGGGTAGACCCACGCGGCTCGAAAGCCGGTGCAATTAGACACAAATTTGACGAATATCGACGGATAATTCAGCTGTCATCGAGCACAATATCGGCCGGATCGCCCACCCACGGCCTCCCTTCCCTCCATCGAAACTTAATCCTCAACTTCCCATTGGCATCGACCCCCACGATTCTCCCCTTGCTCGCATGAGTTTCCATTCCCCATCCCCAACGGGGCGAAACTAGCCCATCTCGAATCCTCACCTTGTCCCCGACTTTGAACGGCCGGATCGGCTCCACTTCACATCCTTTGCAAAGCCATAGTTTCTCCGTGAAGCAAAACGCCACCGATAGCTCCCCCTCACCCTCTTCCATCCTATGAACCACCCCTAGGCTCAGAGGGTTCACCTCCCCCCAATGGTGGGCCGGGGTCGAGATCGAACCTTTGACTTTGACCCAGTCACCGATTTGGAGTTGTTCCTCACGCACGATCTCTACATCGGCCGGATCTAGCATCCAAGCTCTTGTCCCGGCCGGAGTGTAGATTCTCAGCCTAGCATCGGCATCGACGGCCGAGATTGCTCCGATGTTTCCGTGGCTATGGCCGGACCAACCGAATCTTGGCTGCTTCACGGATAATCTCACTCTAACCTTCTGTCCCACCGTTAATTTATCGACCCTTTCGAGATGAGAAGTGGGGCCCACCCATGTTTCTTGTTCTCCACAAAACCCAACAAAAGTGCTTCCATTCCATTCATCTCCTTCATAACCTAAACCTTGAACTACACCAATACAACTACCGGGATTAATGGATTTCCAGCTATTAGCATTCTCTCTGAGTCTCACCCACTCTCCCACTTCGAACATTTGCTCAATCTCAAGATCGGCGGGGTCCGCTTTCCACAACCCGGCAAGGCCGAAGAACGAGACTCTTACTTCTCCGTCAGCATGAACGCTTGTCAAAACACCCCGTGAATCGGGCCGAGCACCTCTCCAACCCCATCTTGGCTCGGCCAGTCCGCTCCTAAATCGAACGAATTGCCCGATTTTGAAGCTCGGGACCTTCTCAACATCCGAATAGTGGCTCATCGACCGGCCTTTGCGAAAACAGCAAGCTAACTCAAGAAACCCGGTTTCTTGTACACTGTGAACAACCCCTATGCTTTCTTTTCCAACAGTTATCCAATCATAGCTAGGTCGAGTTCCGAGACTAGGTTTCGAACGTACCCAATCGCCGATCTCAAATCCCGAAAGACGCTCTGCATCTCCTGGAGAAACTTTCCACAAGCGATGCCTTCCAGCCACCCTCACCTAAACAAAACACACAACAAGATTACGAAAAGCAGAAGAAGAATGACGAGAAAATGTAAGTTTCAAGAAATAGTTTGAGAAATTTGGATTTCGATAAAGTTTTCCTAATTTAAAACCAAATGCTCGTGTTGATAAGACGCATAAAGTAAAACTTTTGCACAAGGCCATTATTCAGAAGCATTAATCAGATGTCTTAAAAATGGAGTAGAGTTTCTCACATTCAGAGCTCCATCCATATCGATTCTCTCGATCTTCCCAACCGTAGCGGGAGTTTCATTGGACCAGCCGAGGCTAGGCTGAGTAACGGCCGGTAGCACGTGTATTTCTTGTCCAAGTTCAAAAGGAGACACCTTTTCCATATCAGTGACAGAGCAACTAAAGGACTTGCTCCTAAAGCAAAAGGCCACACCCATATCACCATCCTCCTCTAAGCTATGAATAATACCAATGCTATTCCTTTTAACATCCTCCCAGCCATATTTGGGCGAAGACACTGATGATTTTACTCGAACCCAATCGCCAACCTGACCATAAAAAACCAAAACAAAAACAAAAAATAGTGGGCGATGAGCAACGTGCAGCTATAGATGTAGATCATAATCGTTTCTCAAAGTGAACTTCTACTACCCATACTATATATTGCCTTTTTCGTTCAGTCTTCTAATGGAAATTGATTAGTAGACGAGATTTTACAAAAAAAAACCTTCTTTATATTCGTAGGAAAAGAAAAAAACAAGTATTGTTTTTATATAAATTTGATACGGCCTGGGAGAACTCTCAACTCACTATTTTATAATTTCACTATATCTGATGGATTTTCTTTCATTCTCATTTGTTATTAGGTAATAGATAATCTGAGCGATTGGATTTAGATACTTATTTTGATAGGAAATGACATATTCAGGATTTTTTTTAATGACTAGTTATCTATTGTATTTTATTTTCATGTAAAATAGGGGCAAGAAATCTCTATGGAAAAGGGATGGTTAAATTTGACGTTGTTGAATGAGGAATATCGAGCAAGCAACCAAAGTTTACCCGAAAGTCTTCCAACTTTTCCATGTCAGACGGATCAGCTTGCCATTGTATTGGTCGATTAGGAATATCGATTATCAGAAGGCCATCACTCTCGATCTCGCTTATTCTTCCAACGCTGTGATGGGTCTCCCCTCCCCAAGCATATCTTGGCTCTGCAACTGATCGTTTAACACACACCCTGTCGCTGATCTGTAAAAGAAGAATCAAACAGCAACATTCTCGGAACTAATGTTAAAAACAAAAACCATAAAAAGAAAGTTATTAGCTTTTACATTCCTCTTACCCTGAAGGGAGTAACAAGTTCAACTTCCTCGGGTTCGCAATGCCATGGATTTGGAAGATAGCTTAATTCTAACAATAGACTGCCATCTGGTCTTATGCAATAAACAATACCAATGCTCCCTGGTGTTACAGATCCTAAGCCATGCTTTGCCATTGTGAGCGTTGGACGGATTCGAACCCAGTCCCCGACCTTAAATTCTTCGACTCTTTCCATTTCTGCAGGGTCAGCCTTCCATCCTCTTGAAGCTCCGGGAAACCCAACACGGAGGATTCCATCATCATCAACACATAAAACAGTGCCAATACTGTCCCTTGACTGCCCGCGCCATCCAAACCTGATGTGCCATAACATCATAATAGCTCGTAAACTTCACAAAAGGGCTAGAACGCTTCATTTAAAGAAAAAATGAAGCTTCAAGTCAAAGACAGTTCACCAAAATATTTCCTTTCAGCTGAGAATAGAGGGGAAATAACTAAAAAGCGCAACCAATAAAACCATAACTCCTTTCACTAACTTCAACACCAATAACACATCCTACAATCTGTCATCTATCACCGCATACTACAAGGAGAATAAAATTTAACGGCGATCAGAATATCACCTCGGCTCTTTTACATCTTCTTTCAACTTTACATGTTGTCCCCGGTCCAATGGAATCACCTTTACAACCTCATTTGCTAGAACACGAGCCTCCCCTGAGCAAAACGACACAACAATGTTGTCCTTGTCTTGGACACTTTGCACAAAGCCAACGCTCTTGTGCTTTGCACCTTGCCAGCCATAAGTAGGAGTAGTAATGCTCCTTTTAAATTTAACCCAATCTCCCACTTCAAATCTATGTTTTCATTTCCAAATAGTATAATTCTTTCAGAAAGAACTTAAATAAGACAGTAAACATAATAAACAAATAGTTCATTTAACGATAAATTCCTCTTCTTACACTGTAGGAGATAGATGGACACCCCTGGCAACCAAAGCATCCATTAAATTTTCAGAAATCCAATCTCGAGGTAGGGCCTCTAAATAGTCTCGTAATGTCTTGCCACTGACACATGTATATAAATAGTTTGGTGACGTAAAAAAATTTATATTATGTCAAGAAACAAGCATGTATTAAAAGAGAAGTTGCAAGAAAGTGTACATTCTGACATCTCTACAATTGCCTACTAATTGAAAAGGAAAATAAAAATCCGTATTAATTGCAATAATTAAAAACTAAATTGTGATTGTTTGGAGAAATAATGACAATACAGCACACATAATTGAGATTGTTTATATTAAAACTTCTCTTATTCTTTCCATCCCTATAACTCTTATTTCAAATTATCGTTGAATCTGAAATTTTAACCCTTGTGTCTTCTGACCCTTTTGAACACCTAACAATCCAAAATGATGACTGTGTAATCCAAATGATGAACATACTCCACTGCTACTTTGTTAACAAAACTGCATTTATAAAAGCTCCAATCTTTAATCAGTCAACATTTTTACAACTTTGTTTGTGCAACAAGAGCAATTATTGCTTTCATTATTCGGTAAAACATTTCCATTTCATAGTACTAGAGCTCATTTTCATCCTTCATGGATCAAAAGACAATCTCAAAGGGTGCACAACTAGTCGAGAGAAAGAAAAAAAAATCAATAATTCTTGAGGCACTTGCCTGTGGTTTTTAACGTCAACAGCAGCATCTGTATTCTCCAGCATAAGAATGAGCCACACAAGATTTTCACGTATCATTTTGGCAGCATCTGCTGCAATATGAAAAGCATTATCCCCTTCGTCATCCTGACAACAAGAAACAGATTTTCCAACTGGATTATCGAACATCATAAACAAGTAGATAACAAGATATTTATTATAAAAAAGATAATCTTATACCAAAAGTGTGGATCATTTTGAATAAAAGCATATTAAACAATGGATCAGCAAGGTAAAAAACAAGTAATTCTGTTCATATGTAATAGTTTTAAAGAATGAAGTCCCACGCCCAAAGTTGAGTAAATTATATTTAGAACCCAACACTATAGGTACTCCTCGACTTTCTTTCTGATCTTAAAATTTTTAATATATTATAACAGAAATTTGTACCAAAAAGTGAAATACATAATGGAATATAAATCTCAACTCCCTTATGTATCCATCGGCATCCAACATGAATGGGCAAAAAATGATGATACATAAATAAGAACGAAAAGATTGACGTTTGAGATTTATTTTGTCAGTATCACCTCAAACGTGAACACTTCTGACATGCAAATTGGATAATTGAGACAAACAATGGTAAAACTAAGAATAAAATAAAAGATAAACCAATTCATCTCACTACATTAAAATTATGCTAAATAAATGAAAGGTTCCCAGAAAAATCAATGGAGCTAAATAGTGGCTGAACAGGTGATGATACTTAATCTTTTTCCTGGTCAGATTTGTGGTATAAACTCAATAAAAAAACCCACACTACAAAAAAGTTAACGACATACCTGCAAATTATAATCTGCCCCAGCAGATAGAAGCAATTCAATGCAAGAATTTGTCCCTCTGGCTAATGCTACATGTAGTGGAATAGTATTATGCACATTACGAATATTGACATCCACTCCAGCATCCAAGATTATCTACTCGAAAGGTTGAGAAGAATAAACACAATAGATGTAAGTGATGCCATGCAAAGTAGAACAATGATGAAATTTCACATCTACTAATAAGATCTAAGAACATCCACAGAGATATTATAGATTGGCATAACACCAATGAAGGAGTTATTTTTGTACCTTGACTAGCTCAGCATCGTTGGCCATGGAAGCTGCATGAAGAGCTGTTCGCCAATGCTGAGCATCCTGAACCGTTGGATCTGCTCCCGCAGCAAGAAGTAACTGCACTAATTCTCTCCCCTCTACAAATGTGGAGATAGAAAAAAAGGGTTAGGTATTACAGTAAAAAACTTTTAGAACAAGTTAAAAGCAAACAATAGCATTTTTTTTATGATCATCTTGATAAGTCAGGCTAGTATATACGTTGCACTAATTTTAAGTGATCAAATTGGAAACAAGAGCTAAGAATTTCTTTTGGAAACAATTCCACATATTTATCATAATTTGACACGAGATAATAAATTAAATTCAAATAATTAAAAATACTGGGATTACCAATTTCATGATCTTTCTTCAATGCAGCAGCCATGCACAAAGCAGTTCCAATTGGGCTTGGTATGTCAATAGCATCAGCAATCTCTTTCAAAGAAGCTACTTCCACCCATTTTCTAACTACAGCAACATTCCACGTTCCCACACATTGGTGCAATGGTCTGAGGATAAGTTTTTCTTTAGAAGAATCTTTTTAAAGGATTGAAATATCATCTTCAAGCATCTTAATGGCAGTTACAAGTAAATCTCCTCTGAACTACAGATCAGTTAGGGAAGGTACAAGAAACGAAGACTCTAGCACAATTCAAAATTCAATTATACCTCTTAGTTGCAGCTGTACTAAATGTTTTTATTAATAAAACAAATGGATGATATTTACTAACTTTCACTAACTGCTACAAACTAACTGCTTATTTACTACTTATAATTGGGTTCTATCACAATGAAAAATTAGAAGAGAAGAATGCTCATGGAGAGAGAAAAGGGTTTTACTAATTCAGCGCAACAATGTAAAAGAAAGGATGTGTGTTAATTTCTACAATACTATGTAAGAAAGATTTCATATACATATTGAGCCATTAAGTCATTCATCCAGAAGTCGAATCCCCATTAGTTCTAAAGCTTTGCACACAAATGGAATGGTAAAACTATCAACAGATATACTCACGTCAAATTTTTTGAGTTTAAAACAGCCATTGATCTGCAGCCCCCATTTTCCAATATGACAAGAGCACAATCAGTGTATTTCTTTGCAACGGCTCTGTGAAGAACAGATTCACCTTCATCATCCACTGCATTAGGATCAGCTCCAGCCAATAACAATTCCTACAAAAAATAAAAATTTTAAGTTAGAAGGTAGAAATTTAACACCAAAGGTAACTAGAATTTCCTAAAATATTTCAACATAGTAAAAAACCTACTCGCATGCAATCAGGTTGACCATGGTATGCACAAACATGAGCAATAGATGGACCAAATCCTTCCCTCAATCTAGATCGAACATTAGCTCCTTTTTTAATGAGAGAATGAACACATTCTGGGGACCCTGCAGCTAAAGCAAAAACAAGTGGAGGATCTCCATCTTTGTCTAGAACATCAACATAAGCTTCCTCATACTCCAAAATAACATCTACAAGCTCTGCACTGCCACGTTTGCAGGCCAAGTGCAAAGCAGTTTGCCCCTCTGCACTTTGAGCCGCTAAAAGTGAAGAGATTGAACTACCGCCAATTCCTGAAGCAGCTCTTGAAAGTAGATCTCTGCATGAGTAGAGAAGTCATAGCCTTGTAAACCAAAAATCTTAGTCTCTTGCTTTGTACTAGATGTAACAATCAGATCAGATCGACCAGTCAAACTGACTCAAACCAATTAATTGAGTAGATCAAATAATATTTAATTTAAAAAAAAATCGATGTAATCTTAAGCTAAAACCAACACGAAATTTTGAGTAATATTTTATTCAGATACAATATACGATCAGATTGAGTTCAGATCTAATTTTATATGAACCAACTTGTCGGATCGGGTCAGTTAACCAATAAAATCTAAAGTTTATGAAGAAATATTAAATTTTAGTTGGTTTGAGTCGATACCTCACATGTTTTTATTTTACAAAACTTAATGTGAACCCGAACCAAAACCAACTTGAAATTTTTTGTCGAATTTGGATTAGATTGATTCTCCAATTAGTTTTAGTTCGGATTTAATTTTATAAAAAAAAACCTGATCTAATGGATCAGATCCATTTTCTATCAAAACATGATCTGAACTCATGGGTCTCACCCTTATTTTGTACAACTTAAGAACGTCAACCAAATTTGAGTTACCTAACACCACCAACGTCTCCTCCAGACACAAGTTGATGTAGATGTTGGGGATTGAATTGAAAAACTACCGAACATGACGTACGCGATGGTTGTGTTTCATGAGATCCAGTAAATTTAACGACGCCACTGAAACAAAGCAAACAGGAGGCCAATCTTGTGTTAAAAAACATATTAAAAAGAAACATATGAACAAGAAGAACTTATGACAGCACCAAATGAAAGTCACTTGAACCTTCCAAGATCATGCTCTTATACCAATTTGATAGGAATTTCCACAATGTGTACTAACATAAACAATTTGAGATCTAATATTCTTCCCTCGTAGAGATTCAAGATTTTGCATTCTTCTTATTTACTCACCAAAATTTAGAACATAATTCATCAGTCTCTTTCCTTTCCCCCTCATTGTCTATTTAATCTATAATTCAAATTAAAAACTACCTTAATTCATAATAGAAACTACACAAATATATATTCCAAAAGACCTTGAATAATTTACACTGATGCCTTTTGCAACAAAATGCTAAACAATTGGTCACGCCACTTACAAGTGAGATATTATCAGATTTAAAGAAATATAAAAGCATGATCTGAGGTCTATAAGCTCATAAAATGATGTAGAATAGAAAGAAAAAAATCAGATTTACATTTAAAATCTTACTTTTCTGGGCTTGCAGGAGGGCTACGCGGTATCTCTTGCAAATGACGAAGGAAAGTGGTAAGCATGGCAGTGAAAGTAGGCCTTTTTGAAGCCTTGAACAGTAAACACTCGCCAATCATCTTCCATAAGTCTCGTGGTATACCAACACCTACAACACTTGCATACTGAGGTGGCAATTTTCGAGCCTTGAAAACGGCTCGATGAATTTCCTCGGCACTCAAACCAGCCCACCTTCATAAAGGTTCCACTTCTTGTGAATATCAACATTAGATGAATGAGTAATGTTAGGTTTATCATATTCACATATTTTCTTAACATACTTTCTGACGTGTTGAGCTGTGATTGATTTAGTTAAGTTTCATTTAATGTATTACAAATAAAATAATTATTTATGATATTTATTACACCAATCACAGCTCGATACGTCAGATGATATATTAAAAAGATAAATATAGCATTATCATAAATAACTAAGTAAACAAGATTTTTTAATGAGAATAAGATATACATACGGGATCGACCCAGTGCACATTTCAACCAATGTACAACCAAAACTCCAAGCATCTGACTCAGTCGATATGCCGATAGCTTCATCCCAGAACAAGTTAAGCGATTTTTTCATTGGCTCCCAAGCTTCAGGAGCTGTATAGTGAGGGCTTAGCATTGCACATTCCATGCATGAGTGAATCTTTATGGAATCGCATTCTGATCGGGCTTTACGGCAAGATGGTTTTTTCAAAATAGCAGCTAGTCCATAATCTGAAACTACCGCATGACCACTAGCATCCAAAAGAATGTTTGAAGGCTTTATATTCATACAAACAACACCAGCTGCATGGAGCTCAGCCACCCCTCTTGCAATATCCGCCCCATATCTTTCATAAAAAAATTTGCATGAATATCACAAAACCATATATGAAAACTGATAAGACCCCTTCCTATGACATTCAAGAACACAAAAAACAAGATAACAAAACAAAGAATAAGATCGATGAACTAATACCGAAAATACAAAATACAAGAACTGTGAGAAGTTTGATTCCTCTGAGCTCCTTAATGGCGGCTCGCAACCCCAAGATAACCCTAATATTTTCCTCAGTCATTAAGAACCCACTACTCTTATTTATAGATAATATTTCATACCCTTAGATTGGCCCATATTAGTAGATATTATTTCATTACAATACAATAAGAGTCTTATAAAAAACTCTACGCATATATGACGCTTATCATTGACTAGTTTTTCACTACAGCTAAAAAAAGCTAGTAAATCAATACTCCCATGACACAACACCTATTGGTTACAATAGCAATCAAATATGTAAGAGAGATTTTTCAAGAAAGCAAATTAATATCTTAACTAGAGTTTGGGTTTCATCCCAACAAAAAAATACTCTGCATAATTACAGATTGAAGATCATTTCATTTTCAGGAATATTAGTAAGACTGCATCATCAAAAGAATTGTAATTATCATTTACATTCCAATTAACAAAAGCAAGCAATGATCAATCTACAATAGAAAAATATTTCGCCACAAATTCGATTCATTTAGCACCCTCACAACTCAAAAGCAGTATCTATTGCACTGTAATTGCTTAAATTTTGGGATTATAAAATCTTTTCCCCATTTCAATCTGGTTTTAAAGCATTATTCGTATGTCAAACGCTAATGGACTTGGAACAAAACAGATTATCAAATATAAACATGAAAAAAACAGAGCTAAACCTCAAAATTTGCTCCAATGTCAGCCTTCCTTCATTGCGCAGCATCTCAGACTGAACCGAACCATAACACTTATCCATAACAAGACACAAGGAGCCCTCCATCCTCATCGTCCCATGAAAAGTGCATACATTTCTACACCACATCGAACCCCTTTTCAAATTCTCAAGCTGCGTCTGAACCCAATCCAGATCCGTATCCTCGCCCATAGCCACCTTCTTCACCGCCACTTTGTGCTTACACCGCCCACTTCCGAGCACCCCAGCCCACATTTCCACACCTGACCGCCTCCCTTCTCCGATTCTCTTCACCAATTTCAAATCTTGGTGGGCACCCACCTCGATCACTGGTCCGCAGCCGCCGGAGCTAGAACTGTGGCTACACTTCCGGCAAGAGATTGTTTCATCGTCGTTGTCATTTTCGTCATTTCCATCGTCTCTATCCTCCTCCTCGTCAGTGTAATCGCAATCGAAATTGGACGCTGCAGCTGAGCTGGAGCTCGAGTGAATTAGAGCGAGCACAGCGTAGTTCTTGCGCAGAGCTTGAACGGAGTTTCCTACGACGGAGACGTGGCGGCACCGGGGACAGGAAAGTGTTGTGTCCGGCGAGGCAGAGAACATCCGAGATAAGCACTCTCTGCAGAACCCATGGCCGCATTGAAGCAAAAGCGGAACTCTTTCTTCCTCGTTGTACCTATTTTGACACACCGAACAACATGGCACTTTCATTGCTCCTCTACAAATCAGACCCAGAAATCAAAATCCCTACTTCGACCCAAGCTCAAAAGATCTCCGCACAGAAAATCGATCAAATCGACGGGATGAAGAGCACGGATCCGTTAACGGAGCGCGAAAGGGTTCTCCCAAATGAACAACGATATAAGAAACAGTCAAATATATTGAAATCCAAGAAGGAAATCAAGGGGGTGGAGAAAGAGAGTATGAACAGAAGTTGGGTGAGACAAAGACTGCTGCTTTATGGGGTTTCACTGGTTCTTCCTTCGATTTCAAAGGGCTAGTCTTTGGGTACTGAATGGTTGAGGAATTCGGGTTAGCTCCGGTTCCACCTTTCGAAACCTCCCACGATTCCTTTTTGTATGTTCGAGCTCGTGCACTCTAGAAAGAGAAACATGTACCCATCCATTCCCAAACATCAAAAATTCAAGATTTTTAGGTTCTGGGTCTGTCAGCAAATTACATTTCTCCATTTCCACCAAACTTATTGTTCCAAATACAACAAAATTTCAACTAATTTTGCGAAAATTCATCATTTTTTTTTGAAAAGTCACCAAACAAATTCATTTCTTATTTAATTATTGTTTTCCATTTAGTTTAGTAGACACAAATAGCTTTGTTTTTAAGACGTTTAAAAAAATCCATTATATTTTATAAATATAGGCTGTATAGTAGTGTAATCAAACGCTCGTTAGTCGATTGAAATGTCCCGTTAGCACTAGAGTCGGCAAACGAGCGAGCTGGCGTGCAGGCTCGTATTTTTGTCGAGCTGAGCCAGGCTCGGACCGGAACAGTACCGAGCTTGGCTCGCTCGAGCCTCTCGCTCGAGCCCGAGCCGAGCTCGCCGAAAGAGCCTCGTCTGGCCTCGCCGTCCGTCGTCGTCGCCAGATCTGGTCGCCTCGTCGTCGCTGACGCTCGGTCGTCGCCTCGTCTTCGCCGTCGCCTCTCGGTCCTCGTCTCTCGCTCATCGCCTCGTCTTCGTCGTCGCCTCGTCTTCGCCGTCGCCTCGTCTTCATCGCCTTGTCGAGGGGTCGGCAAGAAGGAGGGGGGACCTGACGGCTCTAGCCCCAGGTCCCCTCTCTCTCTCTCTCTCCAGCAGAGCAGCTGACGTGGGCTGCTTGCAATGGTCTGAGTATTGAATATTGATGCACAATATAATTATTTTGGTACAATATTATGTAATTTTTCAATAAATGCTATGTAATTTTTTAAATTTTATAATGATTATTTTTTAAATTTCTCATTACGCTCGAATTGTTCGGTTCGTTTAAGCTCGGCTCGTTTTTTGCTCGATTAGGCTTGGGAGTTGGGCTCGCTCGGCTCGAGGCTTGGCTCGATAGCTAAAAATTGAAAAAAAGCTCGAGAAGCTCGGCTCGATTAGTCTCGACAGGCTCGGCTCGAATAGCTCGGCAGACTCGACGAGCCGGCCTAACCCGAGCTCGTCTCGTTTGCCGGCTCTAGTTAGCACTAAGTAAATTACTTAAATAAAATTATTAAATTAACATGCTAATTACAGTATAATTTTTTAGTGCTAAATTGCGCCGTAACTTCTAAGCCCGTCCAGCTTTGACGATTCACGCCAATCGCCGACTGATAACTCCGATCCCGACAACGATAGCTTAAAAACACATCCGGCGATGGACGGAAACTGATCACCGCCGTCAACCTCCATGAATCGAGCAACGTCAGAGTTCTGTCCGGTCAGTTCTAGAACCAGAGCGCGGAATCTGGAGGCGCTCGTCTTTACCTTCATAGGACTGGAGATGAACACTACTTTGAGGGGCTTCTTAGGTTTTCTCTGTTCTTTTCTGAGGTTGTGTTGGCGGTTAACTCCGACGGCATCCGTTGCTGCGAAATTAGAAGAAGCCAGATAGAGGAGTGGATGGGAAACGTAAGTACGGGTTGAAATTTATAAAGGTACGAACCGAAGATTTTCGTTCCGAACGAGGTGGGTTTCCGAGAAAGTGACGAGCTTTGAAAAAGTGAAAGCTTTTTTTATGGCAGGTGAAGGGAGGAAGGTTGCTCGAAACGAAGAACAGAGCCATGGAAGATTCTAACGTTGATTTTACGTTTGGTTACGACTGATTTATTTCCATTTTCATATAATATAATTAATATAATATTAAGATAATTTATAAATAATTAAATTATTTTTTATTTATAAATTCAAAATTTTAAAATAATAAATAATTAAAAGTCTCAAGTTCAATCATTAACTAATTTTAAAAAATTCATTAACAAATTAACACATAAAAATAAAAAAATAGTTTCAATGTAAGAATGAATATTAAGATAATAAATTAATAATTAAATAAATTTTTACTCACGAACTCGAATTTTTTAAATAATTGATAATTTATCATATAATACGATTGATGTGAGCAAAATTCGATCGGGACAGCATTCTGGACAATGACCCAATCAGATATAATCATAAATCGTATGTTATGAATTTGCCTCCTCACAATTTCGATTCTATTTATAGTTAGGAAAAACGTGCCGTTCACAATTATAGTTCGGTTACGAAAGTCTATAGTCATACACGAACATTCGTACCCTCTCAAAATTAGCGATCGGTTAAATTGAGAATGTATTTAAAATCTTTTATTACAAATATAATTGGTTCTTCCAAAGAACAAAAATAAAAATTCAATCATGCATGCAATATTTACACATAAATATTTAGATTAATGTTAAATTTATCATTTTATTTTATGTTTTTATTATACATGACAATGTATTGAATATCGCTCTAATTAAAATATAATTAATATATAAATCGTTACATTAATAATGGTTCAACACTTCATTAATAAAAAATAAAATAAAATAGTAATTATAGACTTATTCAAATATTTATTTATTGATATATAGTTCATTAGCGTAATAATAAAAAGTCATATTTATTAATTGTTAAAAAATAAATAGAATATTATGGATTAAAATACAAAATAAAAATTACCGATTTAAAATGTCAATTAATTAGAGATTAGTTAATTACGTGGGATAATAGTCGAAGCATTCATGACATTTAAATCTAAATGTCTGAAAAAAATTTCCTGTTTCATCAACTACTCTCCAACAATTCATTTCCGGCTCAAAGCTACAAAAACCAAACTGAGGGCCAAAAGTAAATGTCATTGTCTCTCTCTCTCTCTCTAATCGATTTGCTAAAAGACCAGTCACCGGCTGCTCGGTCCAAAATCCCAGCTGGTTGGGTTCGGATATAGCCGACGGTGAGAGCTTGAGCAAGAGCTTCTCTGAGTTCGAGACTGGGTGCATGATTATCTTTGGGTAAAAGGTTGTATTTTGTTTCGGGGGTAAGAATTAGGCATCTGGGTTTTGCACGATATTCCGGGGCTGGCGAGTTTGACCTTCAAGTGTTCTTCCGAGACGGATTTCCTTCTGGTTTTTGGTGATTTTGCGAATCTGGGTATTTTTATTTAGGTCTGAAGCTTGTGCTTCTTTGACTATAATACTAGATTTGACTTGCCGGGACTTGAGCGGTGAGTTGATTTTCTTTGTAATTTTGATCAAATTGTTTGTCTGAAGTTCTGTATTTGTTTCCCCGGAGTTCATTTGATGATGAAGATTCTATGACCCACAAAGGTGTTATCTTTATTCTTGTTCCGTTGCACCTATGGAGTTTTTACCTCTTCCATCATGGCTTTTTTTTACCTGATTAGTCACGTTTCTTTGTTTATTTCTTGTCAGGGAGTGTTGCTTTCATTGTCTCGTTTGTGATTTATGTGAAACTTCGTCCTGTTGAGGAGTTTCTGATGATGGGGAGGTAATTGTTGAACGATGAAGAAATGTGATGCCGAGTTTTGATTAACAGAACCTGACTTGCTGTAAATCCCCTAACTGTTCTCAGTTTTTACTGGTATTTTACATGCCTTGAAACTTTCAAATTTTAACTTCTGTTTGCTGCTTTTTTCTTGATCTTACCAGTCCCTGCGATATCCTTCTTTATGTTTGTATTAATTGGATCATGAATTGGCATGGGGACTACTCGTATTTCAGTTTTTGGTAGCTCTATCCCTATTTGGTTATTAATTCTTAGGATTTTTCATCCAGTCTCACTGGTAAATAATAAATAAAATGGTGTCTGCATGGTTGTTTGAACGATTTTGTTTTGAACAAGGATAGAGCTATGATATATCTTCTTCTAGAGTTGTTAAATGTTATGGTCTGTGTTTCAATTTTCACAATTTGGTCTACACTCTGACACTTTACAGATTCTCAACAGGGCAGCATAGGCAGAAGGTGATTCTTGAAATTGGTTTCGATTCACTGTTGTTTCAGAAGTTTATTCGGTTTACAAATCGAGCAGGGATATTATAAAAGATTCTGCCATGGCTGATGGAAGTCCGAGGACTGATATATCGACCGATGTGGAAACAGACGACAAAAATCTGATGGTAACAAAGTTGTTATACTTTTCATTAGTGAAGCACGAATGATTCCATAGATGCAAAACATAAATTTTGTGTCCTGATATGTAATAGAATTTCGATCATCGTTGTTTCGACAACCTCCAGTTATATGTAATTTAAGGTCATGTAACTTTTGCTATGATTTTGAAAATCCAAGAGAGTAAGAGTTCTCATTAAAAAATATTAGACTTGTCTTCTTAGTATACTGTTTTTTTTTATCAGTACAATAAATATTATAAATAATTATTTTAATTATAATTCATTAAAAATACTTTAATTGGACCAATCAGAACTCGACACGCCAATAAGTGAGTCAAGAAAATATGTTAAGAAGGTAAACCTAACATTACTTTTTTATTAATATTCAATGTTTTTGTGGCTGCTTTAGCTCTTGTCCATTGTCCTCTCTACAAATTGATGTATTTTGAGTTTACCAGGTGGCCGATGTTATATTAATTATGAGGATTTCATTCTTATTTAGGTCGAAAGAGGTCAATCAAATGCTGTTGCAGCGTTTGATTCTAGCGACAGATCAAACGATAAAAGCAACCAGAAGGTAATTATCTATCTTTATCTAATGTGGCTATTCTGGTGATCTTTTACGAATAAGAAAATGAATTTTCTTTTTATAGACTATACGTAGGCTTGCTCAAAATCGTGAGGCGGCTAGAAAAAGTCGACTGAGGAAAAAAGTATGACTTCTCAATTCTCTTTGTCACTTTATATGGTAGTTTGTTCGATAATATTGTTTAACCAATGAATCTCGACTTGTGCATATCTGCAGGCATATGTTCAGCAATTGGAGAGCAGTCGATTGAAGCTCACCCAACTCGAGCAAGAGCTTCAGCGTGCAAGGCAACAGGTTATCGATGTTTATCTTCTGGGATGTATTATTGTTTGAAAAATGGTAATAAACGACGAAATTATTGACTTAAAACTTTTGGGAGTGGTGATAATTGTAACGACTTTCGAAAAGAGCATTATTCATGTGCATTAGAAGAACCATTGGACTCGGTTCAAATGGTGAGGTAGATTGTTAATAAATGATAGAAATTGATTGGCTTTAAAAAATGGTAATCTAATATTTTTTTAAGGAAAAATAACAATTTATACTATAAACTATAGCGGCAATTACGATAGGTGTTTTAAACTTTAAAAGTCATCAATGAATACTTAGAACTTTATCATAATTGCAATAAATATTAAATTAATGAAAAATGAAAAATGCGATGACAAGGTGTTCGGCAATTATAATAAAGCTCAATGTGATCATTGATGAATTTTAAGGTTTAAAATATATGTTATAACTACTCGCATAATTCATGGTGTAAATTGTTTTATTTTAATTACTTTTATGACATTTTTTAGGTTAACTGAAGTTCAAATTTGCCAGTCTTACTTAATTGTTTCGTTCTTTTCATTATTTTTGTCTCGTGAATTCAGGGAATATTCATATCAGGCTCAGGAGATCAAGCACATTCTATGAGTGGAAATGGTTTTCTTGCAACCTTCAAGAATTGCTTTTCATCAATGGAAAAACATTTATGCTTATGAGATGGAGCTCTTCTGACAGGTGCCATGACTTTTGACGTGGAATACGGGCGGTGGCTCGAAGAACAAAATCGACAAATCAACGAGCTGAGATCTGCAGTCAATTCTCACGCAAGCGAAACCGAACTTCGAATCATCGTCGATGGTGTAATGTCTCATTTTGAAGAAATTTTTAAGCTAAAGGGCACTGCAGCAAAGGCCGATGTTTTCCATTTATTGTCCGGTATGTGGAAAACGCCTGCCGAGCGGTGTTTCCTCTGGTTGGGCGGTTTCCGGTCATCGGAGCTTCTTAAGGTCCTAGAAAAAGCGATAAAATTTACGATTTTTGCCTTTTTTTTGTTAGATGGGATCTATCGTTTTTAAAATATGATTTTTTGTAGCTTCTTGTGAATCAATTGGAGCCATTGACGGAGTTACAGCTGGCGAACATTTCGAACTTGCAGCAATCGTCGCAGGAGGCCGAAGATGCTTTATCGCAAGGCATGGATGCATTGCAACAGTCCCTATCAGAGACCTTGTCAAGTGGCTCACTTGGCTCCACTGGATCATCTGGCAATGTGGCTAATTACATGGGTCAAATGGCCATGGCCATGGGTAAACTCGGCACTCTCGAGGGATTTATTCGCCAGGTGTGCTTTCCGCGCTTTACTTTCTAGTTTTTATTTAGGGGTGGGTAAAACCGGTAGTAACCCTGGGTAAACGGGAACTGGATGGGCCGGATTTGCCTTAAAAAAATACATAACGGGTCTCGAATCACGGGCCTCTTCACGGTTTTAAGGTAAAAAACTGTGAAACTGGCCCTGCCCACATGTCAAACTTTTGACCGAAACCGGCTCAAATCTGGCTAAAAATTACCCCAACCCCGAAGACGCCCTAAAAATCTGACCTAAATTCAATAAAATTATTTGAAATTATATATTTTTAAAATTTTAATATAATAAAAAATATTGAAAATTGTATTTTTTACTGCATTTTCAACCAAACCGCTAACCTCGGTTTTTTATCCACGGTTCATGTGTTGGGCCAAGGTTTTAAAAAAACCATTTTCAAGTTTATATTTTAAAACCATAACTGTACTGGCATTTATGATGTCAGGCTGATAATTTGCGGCTTCGAACGCTCCAACAAATGCATCGGATATTGACAACCAGACAGTCTGCTCGAGCAGTTCTTGCAATACACGACTACTTCTCCAGATTACGCGCTCTTAGTTCTCTCTGGCTCGCAAGGCCTAGAGAGTAGAAAGCCTTTCTTCGCAGGTACTCCCGAGCAATTAGAAGCTCGAGTTGTGGAAAATATAGTCGAAATTTTAGCTCAATGTAAACTTACAATTTGTGTATTATGTGCTCTTATTAGTTCATCTTATCTTTCAAACAGTCTAGCTTTGGGTTGTATAGTACAGAACTACAGATCATTTGGCTTATTTGTAGTTATTTAAGCGACATTTTTCGCTTGTTTGGTTTCGGACAACTCTTGATGAATTGCAAGAATCTTGAGCTGATTTTGTAGTTTTTTTGGAAGACGATGAATTTCAAGAGTACTCAGATTACAAAAGGAACCGAGCTTAAACCAATCACGCATTGGCGTAAAAATAGAAAATTCAGAAGTGAAAATCATGGATTTCTCCGAAACATCGTTCGATTCAAGCTCGCTTAGAATGAAACATTGATCCGTCTAGCGTTTGCTTATGCATTAGACCATGAGCTTAAAATCAGAGCTACCCAAAACAGAGTTTAGATCGAGAAGAGGGCAAATGAACAAAATAAGGGTCGGCCTGAGATGAGTACCAGAGTTTCCACATGCATCGGAATCTGACCGGAGATTGTGCCGGAAGTTAGGAAAGCACGTCGGAGACGATGTCAAACGGGATATAAGTGAAAGCCATCTCGCCGGAGAATTGGATTGAAAGGGTGAAGGGGGAAGAGCAGCTTTCATAGAGAAAATATCAGAAGAAAGAAGGTTCTTTTTTGGACGTTGGAGAATTTAGACTTAGAAAACAGCCTTCTATCTTTCCCTCCTTTCGTACCAATTCGAATGAGAGGAAGAACTAGCCTTTATTTAGTTGGGAATTCGAATTGCCGTCTCCGGTTCAGGTCCGATTGGCGATGATTACTCGAATTGTGGTCGGTTCGGTTCGGTTCGGATCTCCCGAATGGGCTTCCTTGTTCGCAATTGACCAGATTGGTAAAGAAGTTGAAGTTTAAGGTCTATTGTGTTAAAAATTCTGAGTTTGTAAATTTTATAGTTTTAGGGGGTAGAATGCAATTTAGATAATTATACAATAACCAATTAACCATATTGTTTTTCAGATTTTCAAATCAAGCTCTTTCGCGCCAAAAACAAGAAGCTATTTAAATGATTTCCTCTGCTTCAACTTTTAGTGTAAAACGATTTTGCTTCGGTACTCAGAACGGGAACTTCTGAGAAACTCTGCAATTTTCTCTCCAAGAATACCTAGGTGCTTTGGGTAGAATTTTTGAAATGGTAAGCCTGCTCCGATCTTTCCTTCTTCAACTGATCAATAATCTGCTGGTAGCTCAATCTCGTTTGCTGTAGTTTCTCAGTTTAGGTCGCCCCTAAATAATAACGATTTGCAAATCAGCTGCACGGATAACTCTTGTTTGCGTTGCTATGTTCATATAGTTCAGTTTATTTCGTACTCTTTGATTTATCCTCTTCAGGGGAATTTGTTTGGAAAAAGTACCTTACCTCACAGTTCGCCCAAATGATTCCACTCTCTCAATACTAGCGCCCTCGCCATAGTTTGGAATTTATAAAATTGCTATGGGAAAAACGAAATCTGCTTCTTATTTGATTATTATTTCGTGTATTATGTACCTGGAACTTAAAAGAGCTCCTTGAATATCAGTTGTACTACATGAGAAGTTTTCTTTTCTTTTGTGTTTAATGGATCACTTAAAGTGTCATTGATTTTTCTCTCAGGATGTATTCAGGAAAGCTATACACAACCTCGGCCACCTGAAATTTTTCCTCTACAGCCTGTTCAACAAGTTATAAAACCTAAGGTGTGTCCTCCATTTACCTCTCATCGATAGAGCTGCGATGTTTCACTCTTGTAGGAATTGAAATGGTCAGAGAAATTTGCGATGCATAGAAAATGGAGCTGTTTAAATTGTGCTGGTAAAATAATAACAAAACTCATTGTAATGCTAACTCCTTGCTAACAAAAATGATTACTTAAATGAATGAACACTGTTAAAATTAGTAAAAAAAATATGATTCTAAGGTGTTCAGTAAAAAATCAGAGCAATGTTTAAGGTGTGAATTTCAAAGTTCAAGGTTCTTGAAACACATTCCAATAATTTACGAGGTAAATTTATATTTGTCCTCAAAACTAATTAAATAATATGATAAATTATAAATAAAGAATAAAAACGATTAAGACGTTGTCGTTCATTTGACTATACAAATTAAATTATAAATATCAAAATTAACAATCCAAATCTTGGAGACAACCTGTGTTGAGGCTCAATGACTTGCAAAAGATATTTGCATATGGACGCAGGTTGTTATTATTCTTTGCGAAGGTGGTCCGCTAGTGATTGAGAAGTTCGTGGCAACCAACAACCTACATGAGAACGTTGTTTTTGGAAATTTATCAAATGTCTACTTAGAATAACTTTTATTGTTTATTTTAGGGTAAATATTAATTTATACTATAGACTATGATAGTATTTGTATGCACAACTCGAATTTTAAAAATTATCAATTAATACTTTGAATTTTATTATAATTTAATGAAAATTGTTCTTCAATTTAGATAATACATTTAATCAATTAACATTGATAGAATGTTGAGAATATTATAAATTAAGAAATTTTTTTTCGAGATTTACTAATTATTTGAGTTTCTTCAATTTTGAAATTTTTTTACGGAAAAATTACTAATTGAATTAGTAGACATAATTAAATTAAAGAAAAATATGATGATATGTGATTCATTAAACTTATGATAAAATTTAAAGTGTAGGTTGTTGATCTTGATTTCTTGAATTGCAGCTTCTCCCATTAATTTTGATATTCAAAATAAATAGTCTAGTTTGCAGCTCAAAAGTATTTGAAGTTACAGAAGAAGCCATGGGAGAGAAGAAGCCAAGAAAAATCACCAAAATCTCTTCAATGGCTGAATGTTTTCTACGCCATTGACTGAAGAAACTCTGACCAGTATTTTCTCATCCCCGCAGTTATCGCCGGGCTCCCTGAGCTGAGAAGATGGAACAAACTGTCTAAGAAAGCCCTGAAGTGAGGTGCCCAAGATCGTATTTCTGTCATATTCGAAAGCTCCAAGCGTAAAAGCTCGAGTTTTGATATGTCGAGGAGCAATGGTGTAAGTACTCCATGACTTAGATTCATCGTTTCTTAAAACCCAGATGCTCATTTCTGGAAAAAGAACTGGAGAATAATGGTGCAGAGCTAGACGTCCATTGAACTCCATTATCATCGGATCTTCAAATCCTACAGTTGCCGGGAATGGAATTAAGCCGATGAAACTCTCGTCTCCGACGTAGAAACCGCCGATCATTCTCTCCCCGCTCATGTCCTCGTGTTGAATCCAGTATATGATTCCTTTGATGCAGACGCTTTGAATGTGGTAGTTGTAATTACCGGAGGCAGGTTTGCTCCGGCTCGGAAACAGCCGGAAAGGTTTTCCGGCGAGTCTCCGCCATGTGTTTCCGTTCAATCCGACGGTGAGTATCTCACAAGCTTTTCTTGATCTTTGTCGCTGATTTCTGTCCGTCACAGAGATTGTGCAGACATTCAAAACTTTGGATACGCTTTCGGATTCATCGGAGCCGAAAAGATAACATGGATAAGAACTTCTCTTGGGATCGTCGTTTCCAGAAACCATTCTAGAACTCGGAAGACGAAGAACTTCTCGAGTACTCAAATTACAAACAGTAACCGAGCTTACATCAATAAGGCAGATCAAAGAGTTGATAATTGGGGAAAAAAGGGAATATTCAGAAGTGAATATCATAGATTTCTCCGAAACATCTCTTGCTTGAAGCTTGCTGAGAACAAAGCATTGATTGGTTGAGCGTTTGCTTATGCATGAGACCATGAGCTTAGAATCAGAGCTTGCCAAACGGAGTTTAGATCGAGAAGAGTGAAGGTTAACAAAATAAGTTTCGGCCTGAGAAGAGTACCAGAGTTTGCACACGCATCGGAATCTGACCACAGATTTTGCCGGAAGCCTGGAAAGCACGTCGTGGACAATGTCAAACGGGACTGGAGCGGGAGCCATCTTGCCGGAGAATTGGATTGAAAGAATGGAAGGGGGAGGAGGAGCTTTTATAGGGAAAGATCGTGCATGGCAGAGAAGATGGAAGTTTCAAACTGAGTATGTTCTTTTTTGGACGTTGGAGAATTTGGACTTACAAAAAAACTTCCTTCCAATTAATCACCCAATCCTTCTCTTCCATTTCTTACCTTTTTATCAATCCTACACCAATTTGAACTTTAACGGTCTATTCGATTCGATCTAAATCTCAAGTCTAGATATGAAAGAGCACGAAAAAGTGAGCTTGAGTTGTCGATTTTATGACTAATCTTATTATGGTATGCATGATATGCATGCTTTCCTAATACTAATTGCCAATTAGGGGACCATCCATCTAAACTTCATCTTGCTTTCTTTGAATTTGTTGTCTTTTTTTTTTTGTCGTTTAGAGTTTGACCGTTAAAAAACCGGTGTTATCAACTAAGATAGGTTTAGGCCGTTTTTAAGGGTCGAACTCTAAATGAGAAAAAGAAAGAATAAATTCGATGAGCGCGTAGATCTTTAATTCTATAAAAGGATGAGTTTTAGTCATTTGAAGTTATTTATGAGTTCCCCATGCAGGCGCTACTTGCATACGTACCGAATATGTCCCAAAATTGTGACGTTGTTTGTGTGATTCGTGTAACATAAATGTAATGTTCTTGGACTAATCTACATTTAAATATCAATAGCATTAGCTTAAATTAGAATCCGTTGATACTTTAAACTTCAAAACATATTGAAAAATCTTCTTTAAAAAGACGTGTTAATACAATTAATCAACGGCGAGATTTATTAGTTTTTATCCAAAAAATAAAATTTATTATAATCTAACATTTTTATACTCAACAAACCATTAAAAGGTCCCTAAGTCAATAATGATTTATTCTACGATTTATAAAATAAAGAGTCTGGTTCAAACTGGTCTGAACGAAATGGGTGTTCGTCGAGCCAGGGCCCAGTTGTGTGCAGTCTTCGGAGGTATAATAGTTGGCTGGCCTTGTTTGCTGCCCAAAGCTTTTCTAGGATGGGCTGAGTACGAGTCGTAGGCTGAGCAAGAGAGTTTGGACTAGGCTGACGAAGAGGGATGTGGGCCGGATCCTAGGGCCCAGATCCAAGGATCTGGGCTTTTTAAGGATAAACAATGGGCTAGGTTTGCATGGATAGAAAATTCGCTGGGTCTGGGTTTAAAGGAGCCGTGCTAACAGAAGTGGTAAAGATGGGCTTATTTTTGGGCCTGTGATGGGCTGGGTCGGGTGCTTAAATGGGGCAGGGCTAGGTAGATGGTTTAGCGGGGCTTGTTTGTGGTCAAAGTTATGGGTCAGCATTGTCTAGGCCGTTTAGATGGGCTAGGCTTTTATCAAAATAGATGGCCTAGGCTTCTATGGGCCTATTGGGCTTAGACTAGGTCATTAGTTGGGTTTGGGCCTGAACCCAATTCTTAATGGGCTAGTGTAGATCCAAAACCGAGCTGGAAGATTAATTATATTTATAATCTTTGATTTTATATTGTTGAGAAGAATATAAAAACATTGCTCTCGTAATTTAACAATAAAGAAAAAAGACGGAGGACAATCTCAAGATCTAAAAGAGGTCTGCCTCGGCATAGCTCAGTTGACTTAGAGATGATAGATTTGGTATAAAGAGCATATGTTCGACGTCTACGTTGTCCTAGTGTGGGAGTTGTTACCCTCAATGTTGGAGTAGCTCATTGGGACATCAGGTTAAGGCCTTCTATCTCTGGGCCGCTGAGTCACCGTGATTAACTCCCTCACATGTTATCGGGCCAGAGTGTGAGAGTCTTGAGGGCGAGGAATTTTACCTTTTGGTATAAAAAAAAGAGGCATGCCTCGTTCTGTTGATGAGGCTCTTCTTGTAAATGATTTTAACCTATTTTTATGTTAAGCTACAGTTGTTTTACTAAACAAAACTTTAGGAGTAGTCCAAGAGATGAATAAAGGAGAGAACAAGTACAATGATTTAACGCAATTCTTATTTTAGATGCAATATCTTTTATAAATCAGAATTTTAGTCGGACGTGGAGTAAGAATAAATATTATTTAGTCGTAAAGTGCATAATATAAAGCGCAAGTGTTGAACAAAGAGAACCTTGTTTGCTGCTTTGATCATCCAGTTGCATAAAGATGTATATATTATCAGAAGTTAGCTGCTTTTCTTCTTGCCATTTGGATCTCCGGGAAGGTGGAGCCAAATGATCTTCGCAGTTAGCTCTTTCTTATGACCGAGCTAAGATACCGCTTCAATTTTTTGAACATGGAAACTTGCCGGGCTGGCGGATTTTTCTCCTCCCCGTCTGCAAAAAAGATGTGTCGAATGAGGAAGATTTCTTCTTCTTCTTCTTCTTCTTTTTTGCAGATGTAGTCATCTTATCTATGTTCTCTCACTAAAATGATAGTGAGTTTAGAAAAGTTCTGTAATCATCGTTCATTAAAATGTTTATCCTACTAATCAAATTCGAGAATCAAGCCTTCTTATATTTGCTTTGTTACGTTCTTTTTACCGGTTTTTGAAAGAATATATCGTCTTCAGAGATTTTTTTTATTTTTATTTTTTGAAAATTGTATCAGGTAACAATGAAGTGACACTAGTAATTCACAAGCTAGATATGAAATTTACCGGTAGCTGTACAATCTGGAGGTGGTTTAGCGGAACTCATTAGAGTGGGTTTCCTTAGCCAGTATTGTTCAAACCTCTGCCTTGCGTATTCAATGTAGTCGAAGTCGATGTCATTAACGTGCTCCTGGACAAAATGATGAAAGTAAAATGGATGCATATTTATCTATTCATAAAATGCGAAATGAGGGTCGATAGTGAATATAGAAGCACCTAACCCAGGATGGAATAAAATAAGAAGATAAAGTGATATCTAATTTATTCAAATGTAATCATATTTAAAGATCTTGGCATTGAGTGTGACGTAGAGGGAAGCACCCAGAAGGAGAAATTAAGTAATGACTTGGCATGTGTTATTCTAAAATGGTAAGAAGATCCTTACCGTGTGATCTTATCTGAAGGTGAGCATAAGAAGATCCTAATCTTAGCTAGAATATAAAACGATAATATTGAATATTTGTAAGATGGCCAATCTAAAAAAAGCTAGAGAAGTTCCATTCAATAATGAAAAGGTTAGGCAATTTAAGGACTGCAATTGAAAAATGGAGAAAGTACCGAAATTATTCCCCATAAGCCCCAAACAAGATGGCTTGCAATTGCGTACTTCTCAACCTCTTGGATTAGTTGCTCCACTTGAATATCACTAGGTTCATCACCTGATACGAGTCAAATGATATATACAGTAGTCAAAAGTCCGTTCATGTTTTTTTTTTCAAAAATGGCTATTGTTATTGAACATAACTACCAATTAACATATGATAAAGAAAAATAATATATGCAATATCAACTACACGATCACACTAAGCAACTATGACTTCTTGACAGAAACATGTCTTTCTTCAAAGGAAATGGAGGGTGAGCAAAGGTGTCCAAAAAAAAAAAACTGAAAATGTTAAGACCTGAAGTGCTCAGATAACTATGGAGAAATTTTTTTCGCTCTTCCAATCCTGCAACAGGCAAAGGTGAAAAATTGGTGTTCCATCTAGCAAGCAATCACATAAAAAGAAAAGATAGTGAAGCAATTAATCACATACCAGGATACTTAGAGTAGTCCAACACATGAGGAGTTTCTGAATGATAATCGGCAGCCATTTCACAAAAATGGTTGGCTATGTCGAATGCTATAGGATTGTAACTTGCATACTCATAATCCTGAAGAAAATTAGCCAAAATCAGCTGTCTTGAGATCGTGGTGCAAATGCACTGACTCATGATATTTTAAAGACCAAGTCCATTCTTTTCAATAACTAAAATTGTGTCAATAAAGTATTCTGATAAAGGTAAGAACTTTAATTATAAGCTGAATAAAGAAACTTACAATCAATGTTATTGATTTTGTATCTTCAGCTATCATTATGTTTCCATATTGCAAATCATTATGGCAAAAACCAAGACGTTGATGAGCCCCTGAAAGCTCTTTTTCTAACATAGAAATTTCTGCATCAATAGAATCCAGGCGGAAGGATCCTGCTTCTTCTGGAGAAGACAATCTCTTGGCTGTAGTGAGCCAATTTCTGAAGTATAGAGAAAAAGTTACATGGGTAAAGTTTTACCCCGAAAGAAAGGGTGATAGAGAGAGCATGAAAAGCAACAGAAGTAAAATCATACCTCAATCTATCCCACAAGCACGCTTCCTTTGGACCTGGCATATCAAGAGCATGGAACTCCTTCATTTTAGCTGCTATAAGAGCAGATATTTCTGGATCAAAGAGATCACATGCTGATAGTGTCTGAAAATTGCAAATGATGGATATATTTACTTCAACAAGACTTTTGCAAGAATATTTTATATCTGAACCCAGTAATTCTTACAGATCTGACGTCCAAGTAATGAAAAATTAGATGAATTGTAATATGGATGAAGGAAAAAGAGATGATCCTTCCGGTCACCAGAAGCATAATTATTTCCAGGAATTCAGCAATTAAGAACCTTACAAAAAATAAGACGAAAGAAAGAGATCAGTATACCCGGGCATTAATGAATTCTTCAATTCTCCCATTTGAAAATCGGCCCAGCAGGCAAGGTCCCTGTCCATGCATTGAAATAAACTCAAATGTTCGAATCTCGTTATCTCGGTCAAAGAACAGTTCCACACCTTCACCATATATCCTAACTAGAACCTTTCGAGAAATATCATCTATCTTTGAAGGCCACTTTATCTGGAAAACCTCATTTGTCATTGCACCCTTAAGGGGGATCACTTGCAAAGCATTTAAATCAAGTACATCGCCCCATTTAGAAGCCAATGACTCCAAAATTTTCATAGCTTCACCAGGTATACTTTCATCTGTTGTGTTCACGGGATTCTCCATTGCAACCATAGCAAAGACACTGAATAACTGTGGACTGGTCAGAATATTCTTAATGTATCAAAGATTCCTGAAATAGAAAATGGAGGTGAATAAAGATCAGTTGTTATCCTCCAAGAGGAAAACACGATGGAGGAGTGAACACTTCGTGATTTAAAAACTACGCAAACGCTTGCGGACTAAACCAGAAGTTAAAGAAATGAGAAAAAAAGCAACAGAATAAGCTGAACAAGCATTACTATTCAGACGTTAGGTTTAGCCAGTAGCATAACAAAGTGAAATTACAATATATTTGAAGATGTACATTAAATGAACTGACATTGCAGCAGTTTCTTTCCAAATGTTTTGACGAAAGTAGATATCAGATAGCACAATTCCAAAAACTGTAAATTTTCAATATTTGTACCGCATCAAAATTTTACCAAATCCAAAGATATCTTCGTAAAGAAGACTTCATTAATTTTATTTGGCGGATTTCAGTTCAAAAGGATCTGAAGTTAAGTTGCATGTCACAAAAGTAAATTATTCATCTCTAAGGCTAGAATATTCTTCAAAGAAATATTTTAAACAAAAACAAGCATATATGATATAAGAGAGAAGAAAATTTCGCTATCTTTTCTTCCTAATCAATCGCTTCATTTTGGAACAAAATCTTAAAAAGAGACAAAGATGGAGTTCACTTCAAAATTTTAAAATCTCCATTTACGTTCGAAACATTAAAGAACTGGTTAATGATTATCGCCACGCTTTCCTCTGCACGATTCGAAGATAAAAAACCAGGAAAACAATTGTTGTCATCGTCATATCTAAATCACACGGAAATGAATCTAGAAATGAGCTGATTTACCGCGTTTTTCAGAATCAAACTACAAAGCCTTATCCTACTCTATTGAATATTCTCAAATCAAAGATCATAATGAGAAAAAAAACATTCAAACATCATCAATCGAATTAAATTTCCCAACACATTCACAAACCTCGGCAGTTCTTTCACAAATTCCGCAGCGTATATGCAATATAAGCGATCCACCGGCTTCTAAGAAGCAGTTAGAGCCGAGGGAAAAGAATCACAAGAGGACGCGAAGCAGAGAATCTTACAGAAAGAGAGAGAGACTCGTTCAGAGCTCCGATTTTCAGGGAAGAAGAGGCGGTTCCCCAGGACGAACCGACACCTAGTTTTAAATCAACGCTGATTCTATGACTCAGCTATTATTGGATATCTAGACAAATCTCTACCGTTGGATTTTCCAGCTCATTAGCTAAGTCAGCGATCAAACAACTCTGATTTCTGGGCCCCACCCTCCAGAGTTGATATCACGAGGCCCACAGCCATTAAACTTGTTCTAAATGGACCAATTCTAATAAATATTATTTATTATTTATTTTTATTAAAATTAAAACCTTATCTTTATTTTAATTACTTGTCACTAAATATCTAATTTTATATAAATTGTTTTACTAGATTATGATTTAATTAATGAATTATCTAATAATTGCGGGTCGAATTTGCAAAATTCTTAAATTCATGGTTTCATGTGTTAAAACAAATAATTAAGGTGCTTGGTGGTGAATTATCTCTAAATTGAAGGATCAAGGTGCAATTTAGGCTTTCATCTATAACTATTCATCTATTAACCGTTAACAGATAATAGATAAATACAGGAAGAGCAAAATCCCGCTTAAAAACTGAGGAAGCTGCTTGTAGCCTACAATGGAAGCGACGAACCTCGGGCTTTGTTCTCCGTTTTTTGCTCGGTTTCGAAGTCCTTCTTTACCTCCTCGATTTAGAGTCTATTGCGCTTCCCACCATGTCTCTTCACCGTCCATTGACCAATCCTTGACGCGAATTCAGAACGCCGGTGTCATCGCGTGCCTTCGCGCCAACAAGTGAGTCTAACTCTCGCCGTCAAATTTTACGATTGTGGCTTTAGGTTTTTGTTTTTTGGATTAACATCAGTGCTAATCGATTTTGTCTGCGGCTGTAGACCTGTGTATCCGCAGTTATTTTACCAACGTTTTTATTTTTTGGGTCTATTTGAATTCCGTGGCAAATCCGAACACGGTATCGGAAGATAAAGCAACGGTGGGTTGTGAACATAAAAGAGATTGAAGATTCTGTAAAAAAAATACTCCATTAGTGTTGTTTGCTTTGAACATGTAGTTTGTTAGAATCTTCTATCATTAGTTTCATGTTGTTTGATGTGTGGAATGTTACTGATTGTCTATTTCTTCTTATTTGGTCTATCATGATAGCGCAGAGCTGGCCTTCGAAGCTGCAAATGCTGCTCTGAATGGCGGCGTTTCAGTAGTATGTCTTCTCTTAACATTGTCAAGTATCGGTATTAGTGTTTGTTGGAGGGGGTTCGGAAGTTTATTAATTTTACAAAGTTTTCTGAAAGAGTGCTTGCAATTGGGCTAATTTTTATGTAGTTTAGTTTATTCATGGGTTGATGATATTTTTTAACATCTAATTTCTTCTCTTTTTATGCAGCTGGAGATAGTGATGTCTACGCCAGGTGTGTTTGAGGTTGTATGCGTTCAAAGTCTTCTACTTTTTTACTCTGATTGACCAAACTGTGAAATCACTCATCTTCATTCTTTTTTTACAGGTTTTACAACAGCTGGTGAAAGATCATCCTGCAAAAACTTTAGGAGTAATAAGTCTCCTTATAATGTATTTTGTGTGTTATATTAGTATATTTGCCTGAGTTCATGGAATTTTACATTATCATGGAAATTTTTTCTGACTTTTGAAAAAAAAACTACCAACATTCTATATGGAGTCTTTTGGAGATTCACTATCAACAAGAANTTTGGTTTGAGTAACTGACATATTTTGACATGTTTTATATGTATTGAACATACCTCATGGACCATCAATATATCATTCACCTTGTAGACACATATTTTATATACACCCATTCATCGTGAAATTTTTTTTATCATGAGTTTTTTTTTTGGTTAATTGTTTTATCACATTAAGTTACTTATAACATATGCTTCTATTATTTCATCCAACACTTGTACTTTGACTAATCATCTTTTCGAAGGGATGTGTTTGCCCATGTTCCTTATAGGTGGGAGCAATTTTTAACAGACTATGCATTTCCTCTGCAGAAATATAAACAAATTAGTGGTGTTTAAACTAATAGTCTCTTCTAAGAGTTAGATTAGTGTACAGTACTACAGTGTAGCGTGTACGAAGAGAAATTTCTTGGACTTATTTATCAAAATCTATTGTATCAACCATTTTAAATAAAATTTAATTCAGTTTGGTTTGTTGTTCATATTCTTTATAATATGAATGTTCGTTCTTGTTTGATTAAATAGGTTTATCCAGTTTCGGCATTGGGTGGTATTAACTATGTATCAGCACTCAAAAAGCCTTTTCAGCATATACCTCTAATTGCTTCCCAAGGCATAGAAATTGGTTAGTTTAGTATATCATCCTTGTGATTTTAAATCTTGTAGGTTTTCCTAACATTATTATGTCTAAAAGTTTGATTTTGCGAAGGCGTAATGAAATTCAGTAAGGTGATCAGTGGTCAGTTTCTTTGCTTCTTTACTAGAAGCAAAAATAATAGGACCTATTCAATCACAAATCAAGATAACTTATATTTTAAGAGCTTTCCACTTGAAATCAGCTTTATTGATTACTTGTTTCATACTGTAATGATGCCACTAATGTTTCATGGGCATGTTTTATTATTGCATTGATTTGACTAACAAAAGCTTAATAGTGTCCTAATATATTTTAGTGGACAAGAAATTAGTTTCCTAACAAAAGTGTTGAGTGCAAGTAGTGAAAGTTTTGCAGTACGAGGTTAGAAACTTATGATTTGTTAGTTTCTATTTTGAGAGGATGAAAAATAAATCTGAAGAACGTTTGATTTCCCCGATGTAGTTGGAGAAAAAGGAAAATGTCTCATTTAAGTGATTAACGGTAGTGCATAAAGAGAGCCTCCTTTTTTTGGTTCATCCCTTAGCAATGGGTTATAGGTAGTCTTATTTTGTTGTACTTTAAATTCATTATCTTTCTTAATTTGTTTTTAAAATATTCAGATTCAATTGGAGAATATATTGCCAAGGGTGCTTCTGCAGTTGTTTTGTCTGATGCAATATTTAACAAAAAGCATATGGATCAACAGAATTTTGAGGCAATATTTCAAGTTGCCAACTTAGCATCTATGCAGGGTTATGAAGCTGTACAACGGTGAGACTTGTGGTCTATGTTGGGATTGATTAGCAGGTCAAAATTTTTATTTTAGAATCAATAGAGCATATCTGGTTAATATTATATACTGCATCAAATTATTTCTTAGTCTAGTTCTTGCATAAATCTAAACTTAGAATGATCGAGCATGGAAGAGAATGATCTGACCCTGATATGAAACCCCATAATAATAAAATGATTGTTCATCATCCTGCAGAGCTTTCAGTTTCCTGGGGATCTCAGGCCAGTAATCGCGCTTAGATTCCAGCTTCTTTCCCAACAAGATTAGCTATGCCTTCCTCGAAGAACAGTTTTCAAAATCAAGAGGATGAACACATTAGCAAGGTTAGCAGAGTTTAGAAAAGAGTAGTGATTATAGAGAATGCCTTAAATTTTTCTTGAAGTTCAAGAAGCTGAAATTGATCGCATTATTGGAAAAAATAACAACACAAATTGTTTTCTCCGCCGCCGGAAAAAGATAACTCACAGACTTTTCCGGCGACGATGGTCTAAAAGACGAAGGGTATGATTGCCCTGATACGGGGAGGGAAATCTTCAAACTTGGACAAGTACCATTTTCTGGTAACATAACTCCGTCCAAACAGGTAGAAAGCAGTGCCGACGGCAAAGCAAAGTGAGTAAACAGTTTGAGAAATGAAGAAAACTCCGATGAATACAAGGATCTCGAACAAATAATGGGGGCAAATCACAACCCTGAAGAGACCCCCTTTCGGAATTTTGTACCCAGTTTCGCCTTTTTTTCTGGTGCTCGAGAGCAGACAGTGGTGGTAGAAGTTGCCGATGAGGCCTACGAAGAAGACGGCGATTCCGATGAATTTCAAGTCGATCAACGGCGGCGGAAGCCCCTCGGATAAATGTTGGGCGTAGATGGTGGTCGCTGCGGCTGAGAAGTAACTCAGTGAAATGGGAATCGCCGAGTCAATCACCATGTTCGAGCTGTATTTATGGATAAACTGCACCTGCAAAAAATTAAAACTCCACTTTCAATCTCGATTCCAGATTCCAGGAATAAACACGAGAGAGGGAGAGAGCTGGAGATTACTTCGAACAACCGCTTGAAAAAGTGAAGAGTGATAGCAGATTTAACGAGGAGAATCCTCAAATCCGGGTTCGGAAATAGCAGAAAGGAAAGAAATCCGGCAAGAAAAGCAGGAGCGTAGAGAATATTCATCCCCGTTCTGCTCGAAACGGTGATCTTCTTCTTCGGCGATCGGAAGGAATCAGAATTCCAGAACTTGGAATACTGCAAGTGAACGCCGATCGTCTCGGAAAAACCTTGCAAAGAAATTCCGACGAGGGAGACTACGCACATGGCGTTGACGACCAAAGAGGAAGGAAGGGGGAAGACGAAGCTCAGCGCCGCCGCCGGCAACACCATTTCTCTCTCTCTCTCTACTTTCCCTCTCTGGAGATTTCAAGAGTTCAAACGGGAGAGGAAAGAGAGTTTACAGCTGTGTAGGGTAAGACCTGGCCAGGGGGTTATAGGCTTATAGCCCACGTAATCAGGAGATAATGTCGATACCGATATATTTTTTAATTTTAAAAAACTAATTTGTATTTAATAATTGAAATTATTTTTGGACGACGAAGTTAAGGTTTTTGTCGTGTCAGGATTTACTTGAATTGTTTTTTTATTTAATTTTTTTCTCGTGATTTTGTTTCTTTTGTGGTCGATTAAACATGTCATTTGTTTATTTATTTATTATTATTTAAATAATAATACCGGTTCAAAAAATAAAATATTATATTCTACATTATAATTTAAATATTTAAATTACAATTATTCATATTTTAAAAATTTGTCAACAAAATGCAAAATCACATCCATATATATCTTAATTCATAAAAGCCAAACCGTGTTTAAAAAAGAAAATTTTATTTAAATTAAAAAAACGGCACTACCTTAATTAGAAGCCATGTTTTTCGCCACCTCGTAGATTATGGAACCAACTCTCGACCCAAGACTCACCGTTCATCCCCGGCCAACTCACCTCATTGTTGAGCACACTGAACTCTCTGGGCGCCACCATGCATATCATCGTCATCATCCTCATGATAAGCTTCTTGAGCGTGGGCCTGCTTCCTCCGCATTTCATCCTCGATATTGACATCATGAAGAGTCGTCTCCTCACAATCATCCACTTCCATGTCCGAGAGCCGGGCTGAAGTCTTGGGGGGCAGCACCGTCTCCAGAGACTTGCACTGATCCGGGTTCAAAGAGTCCGGGAAATCCACGGTGAAGTGAATGTAAAGTTTGCCCTTCATGAACGACCTTTGGTATACCGGCATGCCTTCATCGTTCACCGCTTTGAATTGATCTGCATTTGTTCGATGGCTTGAAATTTGAGGTCTCGGATCACATGTTGGATATCTGAATCCAGCATCAAATACATAATATAAAGTAATTTACCTGGCTTCACTACTTCTCCAGGTTGAGATTTAATGAGAAGCTGCCGGCAATCCAAATGGGTCAATATAAATTGTAAGCCGCATAGGGCCTCGGTAAGGCTTAGGGTGTGTTCAACAAACAAATCATCACCCTTTCGCTTGAACTTGGGATGCTCTTTCTGTTGGAGAACAAATACAATATCTCCAGTTTGGGTGTCAGGCTGAAAAGAAAATAAAGAATTCAGGAAGAAGGCACAAAATATTAAATATAATCCAACTTTATATATAGAATTTAGGAGGCTTCATGAATGAAACTTGAAGAAGAAAGTGATAATCTGCCTCACCGCCTCGTCGGCTGCGCCAGGAAATGTAATTTTCTGTCCATTTTGCATACCCTTTTCGACAAAAACCTCCAACACTTTCTTTTCTTGAGTAACCTTCTCACCCTTGCATTGGGGGCATCGATCTTTATCATTGATGGTTTCCCCGGTGCCCTTGCACTCACTACAAGGATGCTGCATTTGCTGGATCATTGAAGGACCAAGATGTCTGATTGAAACTTTCATACCAGACCCTTGACAACCAGGACATTTCATAGATGCGCCAGATTTGGAGCCTTTACTGTTGATTTCCAAACAATATCCAACATTACAGTTGGAAAAAGTGAATAATAAATCAAGCAACAATTCAAATCACTAACCCTTTGCACTTGGAGCATAGAACATTGCGTGAGAGAGAAAGTTTCTTTGAAGTCCCGTTATAAAGATCTTCCAGAGAAACTTTAAGGGGATGGATAACATCCTCTCCCCTTCTTTGTCTTCGACCTCTGCTACTTCCACCACCACCTAAACAGTAACTCAAAAAATGACAATGTTTATATTTCATTTGCTGCATAAACATAAAATCAAGTAAGGTAAGTAATTAGTTCTTACCACCGAATGGGTTACCACCAAAGAAAGACTGGAAAATGTCAAAAGGGTCGTGGCCACCTCCACCACCACCCATTCCCTCCTTGAGGGCATCCTCGCCATACTGATCATATATCTCACGTTTCTCTGGATCACTTAAAACCTCATAAGCTTGAGCTAGCTCCTTGAACTGATAACAACCAATACCAGTATGAGATCACTATGGTCCAATATATTTGCAGGACCGTAAGAAAGTTTTCGACTATAAAACTCAAGCCAAATAATTTACAAGCAACTTTCACAGATCTGAGGAAAGGACACGAGTAATAGTAAGCTGCAGATAATAGGTCTAAGCTAAAACTTTCTAAAATTAATGAAGAAGTGCACAAGGAGGGATTCCCAACATGGTAGTCAAAGTAGAAACGAAGCTTTAGGAGGAATAAGTAGAAGAGAAAGAAAATTAAATATGAAATATTCAAGTTCATTGTTGATTAAGCAACACATAATGAAACAATTACGAATTAGAACGTAAATAAAATTGAAAATGTGTATCTCCCGATGAAATTATCTGACTCGAAACATTCACTTAAATCCGTAACATATAATTTCATAAAACAACAGCCATCTTCACAATCAGAACCATCACCAACAAAAATCAGAAACCAATAAATACCTTCTCGGGATCACCACCCTTATCAGGATGGTTCTTTATAGCCGCCTTTCTGTAAGCTTTTTTCAGATCCTCTTGAGAAGAACTCTTAGAGACTCCAAGAATCTCATAGTATTTAGAGTTATCGCTCTTCTTCGGTGCTCTACCAAACATTTTCTCTCACCGTTTTAGATCCTTGTAGACCAAACAATCAAATCAGAAACCTAGTTTTCAAGCACAATCTTAATGCAATCAAAAGAGTCAAAGCAAGCAAACTAAATAGAAGAAGAACATAGGATAAGAAGGAAGAAAAGATCTGGAAATTACGCACCAGATGAGGTCGAGAGACGACGAGGACGAAGAGAAAGAACGACAAACAGCAGAGGAGGTATCTAAAGAGAAACAATGAATGGCCAGGATTGATCCTTAAAGGAGGGGTTGGAATCTGACCTTACATTTATTTGCTTGGCGATCAGAAGGGTTGGAAGGATCAATAATTTACTCTAACGCCTCATCTGCACCGTCCAATTTCCCAGGAGATTTCCGGAGCTCCTAATCACCGTTGATTTCACAGTATAATCATCTTTTGGATCTTTGATAACGATTGCTGAAGCCTGAAGTTCCCACTTCCCAGCTTATCTAGTCGTAGAAATTAATGCTAATGAGTTATTTATCGAGCTAATTAGTATTTTATTTAAATTATTATATTCAATGAAAATTAATATATAAATTACAATTAATGAAAGTAAAATTAAAAAAAGGTTTTTTTATGTATTTATACGACTAAAATCCTAAAATTTAAAACAGTAATAATATGTTTAATTTTTTATCATATTTTTTTATTACAACCTCAAACAATTCAAACTATTATTTATATAATAAATATTAAAATAATTATTTTAATTATAATTCATGAAATATGACGTATATGTTTAGCTAGAATGCCAAGTAGTAAATAATTTCAAGTAATATCTCATTTACTTGTGTGAAACTCACTAGAATTGAAGGTGAAATTCTTAGAGATGGGAGATTTTGGGGCCTTGAGCTGGGACCTAGAAGAGGCAGGCATATCATGAAGCTCTAAAGCTTCCAACTTCAAGTTTTGTACCCAAAACTGTTCAACAACTTGCTTCGCTTTTACCAAAAGATCTTTAAACGGCTCGAATTGCTCAATTACTTAATTAACTTGGCAAGTAAGAGTAATGATAAATTTAATTTTTTAACATATTTTCTGACGTATCAAATTGTAATTGGTCTGATTTAAGTATATTTAATATATCATAATTAAAATATTTATTACATCAATCACAACAGCACGTCAGATAACATACTAAGATGATATTATAAAAAGATAAACTTAGCATTAACTTGTCATTAAACTTCAAGAGAAGATGTTGAATACCTTGCATGAGAATGACAACTCTTTGGCACCTGAAAAACGGGGAAGAATAATTCGGTAAAGCTTTTGATGTTCCTTGGACCAACTTATCGAGTCCTTGTCTTTCGATTATATTTTTGATCGATATTCCCTGTCATAAAAGAAAATTAACAATAAATGAAGGAATCCATGTGCTCAAAAGGTAAGGAAAATTAAATCAAGGTAAAGCAAAGATTAAAACAAACTTATATATATGAACAAAAGATGTCAATGCAATAAATAGTAATCATAGGCTGATCCTTCTCTATTCGGTGATCTGATCTTGTCGGTTGAAAATTGTCCAGAATCGGAGCTTTCTTCATGGTGTTGCATTTAGCCAGCAGGAACACATCTATAACATCACATAAGAATACAAATATGATAATAATCATCTACACTTTCATCCACAACAAAGAAATAACAAAAAATTTCAGATGGGAGAAAATAATCACCATGCAGCAAAACGTACAGCAGAAAAGGAAACCAAAACAGTATCCTAATTGCTGTAAAGACAGTAAATGAATCAGAAAATGTAAAAAAAACACACACAAATCACATTACAAGCTCATCAGGCGACCATTCTAGCATGGGACCTCCCAACATAGAACATAGGACTACCCAAAGAGCAATCGTCCTGGACTTTCCAACCTGAAACAGGGCAATCAAACAGGCATTATGCAAATAAAATAGCCTAATTTTCCACATAGCTACGGCGGAAAATTTCAACTTGAGCAATTTCAAAGAATGTTCTTAGTTACACGACCTCATCAAGCTACAAAGAAGGGTCATAACAAGTGTAAAGTAGAGAGGGAAGAAAAGGCAAACCAAAAACTGCATAACTATATTCTCTGAAGGGGAAACTTATCAATGTCAAATAAAAAAAATTATAATAACTGTTCTTTTTTTTTTTACTTAAACTTCTAGAAATTATGCAAAAGAATGGCCATAATTACAGGCGCCCATCTATGAAAAGGGATGATTTATGTAAGCAGGTTATCCCCCATCTACAGGACTATCATTCTAAACGATTAACTAACCCCTGGGAATATACAGTATATTGTCTTCAAAGAAGCATATTCAAATCTGAGAGGTCATCCATAGGAATATCAAGACCCACTGAATCATGATCTGGTAACCCATCATCATCAAAGCTCAACCAAGAGCCAATATCTGGAGGCCCACCAAGGTCGTTGGCCATACCTAGTTCTATGGATTCAAAATCATTCAATGGCAAACTTCCCATATCTAAGGAATCATTGACCTTTCTAGATGATTCCTTAGTGTCAACACAGGCCGTCAAGTCCGATTCTCTTTTTCTATTAGAACCACTTCCGTTGACGAGGAACTCAGAGTGTCTTGCCTCAGATAACGCCCCACTAAATCTATTCCCTGAAGGTGATACCTGGTCAGTCTTCTGCTTGGGCTTTGATTTTGTTTTGCGCTCACCCGTAATATTCATAGATAATCGGCCAGTTTTGGCAACTGAATTTCTGTTTAACATGCCTTTATCCCTATCTCTTTCACTTCTCTTTCCTTTGACACCACCCAGTAAGGTACTGCCTGGAGTTGACAACACTCTCGTGGGAACAATACCCCCAACATCATCAAGAAGCACTTCCTTCTTCTTCCCTCTATTCAATATTGGCCCGGTTTTTGCAAAATCCAAATCAGAGGCTGTGTTTAGACCCCTGCCACTTTTATCATTTCTTTCACGTTGATCAGCACCACTGGAAAATGAACCTGTGAGGACAGAAAAAAAAATCTTTTGAAATACCAGAATTTGGAAGCTGCATTGAATAAATAGTCCATATCAATTGCCAAGACTTCAATGGCTGAACAAGTTGAATATATCTTTAAATAGTTGTTGTCAGAGTCGATCCATGAATTTTAAAAAGTGCTCAACGCTTTAACAAGTGCGTGGTTTGACTCTGAAAACAAATATTTGAAGATATGAAATCTCTATCATACCAGTGTCTGGTTGGGATGTCTGTGTACGTGGCAACTTTGTACTATCCAGAGAGCCAATAACACTCTTACTTTCTTTCTCATTCCTGTGATGAGGTTCAGCAAGAATGGCATCCAGAAGCAGAGGTTCACTGAAGCAACTTTTACCAGTCTCTTCATACAATCGACATCTTGAAAGAGTTCTCTTCATAAAACCCAATGCCGATGGTTTGCTTTCTTTTTGCATCCCAAATTTAGAAGCAATACTTCCTCTGGTAGCCTGTCAATACCAACAGAAATTTAACTTATTGAACAAGTGTTTCTTCTAATAACACGGTGGCACGAAAACAAAAATGGACAAATTGATTAGTAGCAAGCCAAATATCAGCATAACCACCAAAGAAATACGATAACATCAAAAGCACTTGCGATATGAAGCATCACAAAACCCTAAACCTGAAATATATATATATATATGCACAAAAAGTGGTGGTGAAATCTCAAAGGAAATAGAAAATATGATATGATATTTGGTTGATGATATTTCTGAATAATTTAAATTGAATATTTAAATATTAATACTACAAACACATTAAAAAAAATATAAGCATGAGAAAGAGGAATGTGGCGCCAGTTCTAAAAAGTTCTCACACTGGTGCACTGTCTATGCCCTGAAAAGAAAGAAGGATCTCGAAGCTAATATTACCAAATAAGTTTTTGCTTTTCTAGATTGAGATATAGCAACATTAATGACAAGTAATCTATATATAATAATTTTATTCAAGTATTTTTTCATGAGATTGGGGAAGTCACAAGAAAGACAAATCCAAATACAACTAAAAATAATTTAGCCAACAAGTTTACCAGCAGCTTCTTGTAAGACAGCTGAATAAGTTCATCCAGTGCTTTCTGTTCTCGGTTGATTCTACAAAACAAAATACTCTAATTCAACCAAATCTATAAAAAAAATTTGTTATATACAGAAAAAAGCCAACAAAATAATGATCCTACCGCTCTGTCTCCATGATATCCTCAACCTTTGAAAGCTTGTTCAAGTGAAACTTCACTGTTCCGACCTTTTTTTAAACAAACAAAACATTAACATACTGTCAAATAGTATTGTATGCACAAATAAGAAAAAAATGGATCAAACGAATCTACCACAAACATTGAAAAACATTGACTGCAAGTCATCACTTCTACTTGAGGAAAACATCAACAAACCAAATGCATATGATATATAACCTGTTTGTGATAATTTTTCTCTAGTTCAATAATAGATTGATTAAGTGCATCATCTTCCCCATCTAAGAGATCAGGCTACAGAAGACAGAAAAGAATTGAACCATCACTAAATGCCATGAAAAAAAAAACTGAAATCAAATACATAGAATATACTTATACGACATTAATGCGTACCACTGTCTCAGTAAACAGGCCAATGCTCTGAAGCTCCAGCAAGATTTTGTCCTCTAGACACATCTCTTCCCAAGGGCAATGGAAAGAAGATATTGCAGAAGAGTTAGAATGCACGTTTTGTGACTCATAAAAACCATTTCCAGGCAGCTCATGGATAAACCCATTTTGCATAGGTGTAAGTGCATGGTCTCCTTGCAAATATTCCCCATTGAGAAATTGATTGCTGAAGTTCGTATCACTAGCACTTCCATTGCAGAAAATTCTTTCTTCGGGGCAGTTCTGAGATTTAAGGCCCAAAGTAGCATTTGATTCAAAATCATATGTCAGCCCATTTCTACGCTGGGCATTAATCAAGAAGCCTCTACCATCAGCAAAATCCTCTCTGTGATACTGTGTAAACCTATTTCTCCCAATGTCCTTTTCTGTTTCTTCGATTTCATCTTCAGCAATCAATGCTGACAATACCCTTTGGTATAGTAGAGAAAATTTTTTCACCTTTTTTGAGTTAAATTCTCTGCATGAAGTAGCCAAATCTCCATCGACAAGATGTAGATTTATACTCATATGTTCCGAACCATTTTGATCTATTGTGAAGCCATCGTTCCTTTGAGACAATTGCATTTGAGCAACAGTATCATCGTCATGCTCACAATCATCCTAAGAAATGAAATATCTTCAAAAACATAACAAAAATAAGATCCAAGCCTAATTAAATAGGTTTCATCTGCACAAGTTAGTATCTTGTGCATATTAGGCATGCTACTTCATCATTACCAAAAGTAGCTGAGGTAATCATAAGATGGAATATTTTTTTAATTTTTTAGCAACTCGCCTTCATCATTACCATATGCTTGAGGAGAAAACTCAAAATAGTGATTTTTAAACCATATTAATTTTCTTAATAGCAAATGAGTATATAATCCAAAGTGTTTTGAGAACTTGAGGTGTAGTTTTGCTCTCTCCAAATGTAGGCAAAATATTATATGATAAGCCAACATCTAGCACTTTTCCTGTGAGGGGTTATTCCCATCTCACACTGCCATCCAATCTCTTCCTTAATAAAAAAAAAAATTTCTCAGCACGATTCAATATTAGGATCACTTGGTATAGATTATTAGAAGACAAACAGTTCATATACTTCACAATGACATTTAACTTCAAAGAGACCATGTAATGACTCCCCCAAATCATATAACTTTTAGAAGCAAAAATTACCGAAAATGATTTTTCATGCTCACACATCAGCGAAAATCTTTGCTGCATTTCCTCTAAAGCTTTTAGCTGCCCAAGATAAAAATAAAATGGAAACACATTAAAAAGACATGAAAACTCTTAGATGTAATTTCCAAGAAATATTAAGCACCTGCTGCTTCAAGAAGGATGCATCCTCTAAGCCAAAAGGAGAAAAATAAGATTCCATTTTCTTCCAAAAAGAATTGGTACAGGCCGTATCTGCACAGTGTGAAATAAAGTGGCTAATTATATGCTATAATCTAAATTCATACCAATTTGAATTGGAGCGCACATATTTTCAAGGAAAGCAAAGTGAGGTAACCAGGTAAGGACAAGAACATACAACTCGAATTACAAGCAAGATTTGCAGTTGCTAAGAGTTCTTCTCTATCATCATCAGATTCACCTGTATATTACAACTCACAGAGTGTGATTCTACAAACAATCCATCAAAAAATAACTGTTTACATCTCTAAGCACAATTAATATTCATGAGAGGATTAATCAACAGTTAAATATGTATTGATTTTTATTTTGTAAAGAAAAGAAGTGTATGAAAAAAAATAGAGTTCTAGAGAGAAAAAAAGGAGATCTCTATGCCCACAACGCTCTTAACCAACTTTTATTCCAACTAAAACATAAAAATAACTACTCTTCAAAAGCAAAGACAGCCAAGCCACTCTGAGATCCTAACGAGGCTTTAGAAATACCATGTATATTGGTTGAAAAACGAAGAAGGAAGGATAAGAAATTCTTTTATTAAGAATAATGATGAGCAATTGAGCCAAGTATTTCAAATTAATCTTTGAACTATTAAAAATTAAAGTGAATTTTCAGTAAATTCATTAAAGAATCAACACAGTATTTAGAGATTACCAGCAAGGTCAGGGGTGGTGCCAGTTGATGCATGCCCAAGCCGTGTGAAGGCCTTGCGCTCAGAAATCTTTTTCAGTGGTCGCCCTGACTTGCTGAAAAACAAAACATATATTATATGACGTACTTCTAAAAGAATTAAAAAAGCCTCAGAAAACTGTTTTAACAGTGAATAAACCTTCCATTCTTTTCCACACTATGCTTTAGAGTTTTAATAAGCTTGGGCAGGGATGGAGCTTCCAACTTCTCCTTAGGAAGTGAAATGTTAGAAAGTGCTGACCCCCTACCGCTCCTCCCCTGCCTCTTAGCGAAATCTGAAATATCTTCTTTATTGAATACTTTTTTCTTCTTGGTCAGTGTGTAACAACCGACATTAGAAACAGTATTTGAAGCTCTTTCATCCATTTCAACGCTTTCGGATCTTTTTTCCTTCAAACTACTATCAAAATTGTCAACCGCGCCAGATTCTTCGCTTTCAGATAATCTAGCTGGAGATGAAGCATTTTCATTTCTAATTCTAACTAGGTTGCCATTACTCATAGCCCTAGATGGGAGTGATCCATTAGTTGCAAGTGACGCCATTTTAGGTCCACAATCTGAAGGAAAACACCCTTCTGAAGATACATGCACTTCATCATGATTTCCGACAGGAGATATTAGATTTGCTCTTCGAGTTCTAGACATTTTTTTCAGTCTTTGACCAACCCATTGAGCCATGGGAGGAGAGGATGATGCTGTAGGCATACTTCGCTTGCGATTGTTAGTCCCACAAACAGGAAGAACTTTAGTTAAGCTTGGAGGATGATCCCAGCCTTCAACAACACCCGCCATTCTAGAAAAAATTGGAGATGAATTTCCAGCTGTTGCTGGGCCACCTCTTGGCGTTCTTGAGCCCTTACCTTTAGCCAATGGATTAGGGGTGACTATATTATTATCATCACGCATACTTGACCTGATAAAAATTGCAGGGTGATTATTATTCAATTTAAAAAGATAAACCCAGACAAAAACCACTGAAATAACTTTAAATACATATAATGCTGCAAATATCCAATTAACATTTATTAGTAGTTCACAATCACGATTTTGTAAGAAAAGATGTGTGCTATGCAACTTAAAAACTAAGACATACTTATTTCCTCCTTTTACAACAAGTCTCTCTTTAGTTGATCCAGATCCAGATGGATCCTTTAAAAGGGAGACCTTTTCTGCTTCATTCTTCGGAACCAAGCGAGCATTCATGGTTGGATGTAGGGGCGTTCCATCTAAACTGTTTGTACCACTTGTTGCATTAGAAGATCCTGACCTGAAAGAAAGATAAAGCACCCAATCATTTCTCGACTAGTCACCATATGGGATAACACAATTGATTCATGAATATGCCTTTCAAGATAAAGCATATAATTTTAGTAATCGCACTCATATCAAACATTTGACACTCATATCACGCAACTGAAAACCACATCCAACACACTGTCAATTTGTCTCTTTCTTTTTTTTGCTTACAATGCACACCATCAAACGCAGAAAAGTTATGAGACATCTTAACATGGAATTGGGCACCAATGAAATACAACACAAAAGCACATACAATATGCAAAGAAAAGAAGACTCCTGGTGTGTTCTAAATGTAGCTGTTTTTTGACATATTGGAATGTATGTATCATAATTTTTCATGTTCATGACCATATCCATCCCTCTAACTGGAAACTTAGCAATAATTGTATAAGTTTTGGACAGAGATCTCAGCACTGTATAGATGACATAGTAACAACAACTATCACAATTAATAATAGAAAATTTAGAAAAAAAACACACACACACACACCAAATCGATCTACATACTGCTTAAAATAATGAAATTTATAATCAGGCAAACTATAATACAGCTAGGGGTTTGTTCTCAAAACAATGTTACCCAGATTGTATTTTGCTATTCATCAAAGAAAGATCGTAGAAACATTCTGAAATTAAGAGAAAGGAAATTAGAGGCAAACACTCGTTCACACCTTGATACATCACAAAACTTTTTTACTATGCAGGTGACTTTTAACCTGGAATATTATCTCATTCATTTCGGAAATAATTTGTATCTGACTCTGGGCCTATCAAGTTTGTATGCTTTCATTAATTGATAGTGCATTGACATAACAGCACGTATTATACAACAGTTAGGAGAGATCATAAGATAAGGAGTTTGGCAGCATCAATTAGTTACCTGAAACTCTGGGAATCAGGAGATTGCAAACTAGGCTCATTATTGAGCTTCTGAAGTGTAATACGCCTTAGCTCTCCATCACCATCCATGGGTCTAGTTAAAACAGTTCCAACAGAACGTTTCCTTTTCATTTTTTTGTCCCATGTGTCCCCTCCGGCAGGCAGTCTGCGGATCTTTTCTTCAACAAAATCAGAGCCTTCACCATTATCCCTGAGCAAATCTCTATCTTTCCCAATAAGAGAAGGTTGCCTCAACGAGCTATGATTTCGGCCATCAGTCTGCAAAAGATACAAAATGATACATAAAAAAAAAAAAAAGAATGAATGTATGAATCAAATTAGATCCATAGGGAAAAGTTTTTGACTGGTAAAAAGAAATTATAGTGATGCAAGAAATGACATAACAAAGCAAGCTACAAAAACTGAAAAAAGGCTCAACTCCCAAAAATAATATAGCTTCCACACTTTGCTACAAACATCTTCCCACACAAGAGTATGATCAAACGATGCTCTATATGCCTCAAAATGGAACCTCTCATCCTAGAAAATTATCTTATTTCTCTTGTTCCAAATACCACAAACAAGGAAAATGGATTGAGCTTAGCCGGCGTTTTCCTCCCCAAACTCTCCTGAAAGACATAATAATCATCATATCTATGTAATTGAAACCACTGGTTTTTTGAAATCTAAGCAGTTGAACAATTGGAGACAACTGAAACTGGGATTCAGCTACAGCTAACTTTAGTCATGCTAAAACTAATTAGTTGTGCTTTTCCCTTACCATGCTTAATTTTCTTGTTTGATGCACATAATTCAAAGTTCACAGAAAAAAAGTAATAAACATTCAACCCCATGCTTTGGCATATGCATGGATCATTTGAAGGTGTGTACCTCATTCAGAATAAAGGCTTTATAAGAGGAACATATAAGTAACAAGCATGTAGACCAATAAGCGAAAGCTAGGTTCAAATGGTTTGACAAAAGGGAATGCTACAAAACAGAGGAACTTCAGAGTTCTGAAGTATTTAATTATCGTACTCACCCTTGATTCCGTAACTGATGAGCGAACTTTCTTGTTCAGGACCATACTTTTAGCCCTTTCATCTGGTCTTTGATTCAATGGGTCAGAAGGATTTCGATGAGTCTGAATTCCAATCTTCATTAAGTTTGATCCGCTAGACCTTTCATTTGTCATCACTTCTTTCCGTTGGTGCTTTCTTGCAACTACACTTTCACAATACTTGTTTAAATTGTGTAGTGATTCATCCATTTTTTTAACTCTACCCCTAAAAGAAAAGTTGAAACCTCGTTAAGGATGAAGCACCTTTAGATGTGCATGAACATAGAAGACAGCCAAAAAAAAGCAACATTAAAAAAACATTTACATACATAAATATTTGTAAGAATACTCATATAGATTGATTAACTAAGAAACACATTAAATATTCTAGTAAACGAAATTTAATAGCTGACTCAAATTAATATAACATAAGAAGATTCAACCAGTGTAAATTTAAAAGTAATTAAGGGGTTGGATTTGTGAAATCAGAAAATACCTGGCCTTGGCTGATGCATCTACCACACTAGCACGGAACCGCTTAAGGTCCTCCATTGCCAGAGGGGGGGAAGGCTTTGAAAGAGCATTTCCGAATGCAATCTCTTCTGTTGTGCTTCCAAAAGATATCCCCAGGGCCCTCCGAAGCTCACCTGACCGAGTATATTTTTGATCTCCCATTGTTATAGGTTCCAATGATAAAACCTGAGGAAGTGAAGGAAATTCCCCTGCAGGGATGGCACCCCCACGCCCAATGCTAGGACCAGAATTAAACATCCGGCCGTCACTGCCTTCCCGGAAGCTTCCTGACCTATCCAAACTTGCACTGGCATAACCTAATCTCTGTCCATTTGGATAGCTACCAGTAAAATTCAGATCCTCCGAGGCAGCTGGACTAGACTCAAACCTCCCATTTCCAGCCATCACTTACACCCACATCTAAAAAAATACGTATCAACTTGATTAGAAATTTAGCGACAAATAACTATATAGCACTGCACAGTTATGCAAATAAACTTTCTCCATGTTCAATTCTCTGCTTTTATTTGATTTCTCTTTTTCAAGCTAAGAAAAATTAATATAAACACAAATGTACTGAAACAGCTGTCTATGCATAAAAATGTAAACATCAGAAAGAGACTAACGTCCATACAGGTTTTGACTATTACAATGGCGAAAATTATGTAGTATAAACCAACATTACGTAAGCGCCCGAACAATAAAAATAGCGAGTTTGAGCCAGAAATAAAAGTTCACTTTACATCAAGTAAAATTTGTTTTCCCAGGTATCAAGTAAGATAAAAAAAAAAAAAATGCTGACTTTGTTACTAGATAACTCTTCCAGGCTACTTTTGAGAAATCAAACAGCGTAAATAGCTTAAATGCGAGAACCAAATGTCAATAGTTCCCAAGCCCCCAAAATGACTCTGCGTCTAAAGAATTGAAACAGAACATCTCCAACTTAAAAGAATTGGAAAAGGAAACTGTTAAATTCGTCAAAATAAAAGAGATATAATCACTAACCTAATTAAATTACAGCGCGAAAGCAAGCTGAGAAACCCTAGCTCGAGTATAACGACTAGGGTTTCCCAACTAATCACCTGATTAAAAAAACTCGAAATTGCCTAAAAAACTGATAGCTTCAGGAGCTGGGAAGCTGCAAACAATCTATGAGCGAACGAAACGACGCGGCATTGACCGATCGGGGGTGAGAGAAAAGTATTTAGAGAGAGAAAGGATCGTAAAAAAGAGAAAGCCGTCGTCGTGGATATTCAGTGAAGAGGGGAAAACTTTTGGAGGGGATAAAATCAGACGGTTTGGGATGACTTCCATGGTCATGAATCAAGATCATCACCCTGCTGCTTAAATCAGGACCCTTCATCAAATTTTGAAGTGGGTCCCCATATTTTCCACGTAAAATTAGTAATAAATCAAATTAGGTCAATATTATTAATTTTTATAGGTACAATAAATTTAAAAAATAATTATTAATAATAATTTACACTTTAAATGAATTAATATTTGTTAAGTAGTTGAAAATTACAATAAGAGTGTAAATATTTTTATTTTTCATATAATATTACATCTAACTTATATTAATGAAATAAACTTAATAATTAATATTAAAGTGTAAATAAGTATAAATTTAATAAATAATATTAATAATTTACTAAATTGAAATTTTTAATTTTTAAATTGAATTTATCAAATATCCAAATTTAATTTGTATTTTATGAATTTAATATATTTTAAATAATTAATTAGTTAATTAATAGAACAACCAGATAACTAATCACGTGAAAAGAAGAGCAAACCATCTACAGCTTGAGCTCCCTTTGATCTCTGTCCCTCCATCGCTCTGATCCAATTCCTCGACTCGTTACCCGAACATTTTCCGGCGACATTTCCTTTTTTTTCTTGGGTCGAGTGAAGATGTTGTGGGTTTTGAGTTTCGCAAATGGCGGGTGAGAAATGGGTTCTGATGGTCACTGCGTAGGCTCCGACCAACATTGCGGTGATCAAGTACTGGGGTAAGCGAGATGAAACCCTGATTTTGCCTGTTAATGATAGTATCAGTGTTACACCTCTGTACGACCACTACGGTTGCTGTGAGTCCCAGCTTCGACAAGGATCGGATGTGGCTTGACGGCAAGGTTTAATCACTCTCTCTTTCTCAAGCTCTCTCACTTTTCTTGATTACTCGCGTTTGGTTTTGTTTCCCTGAAATTATTGAAATATTTAAAAAAATTAAGTCATTGGTATTTGATGCATGGGTCTACTCAATTTGGTTGAGCTGTATATATTATAGATTAAAGATCAAAGTGACTTAGATCAAGCAGAGAATGAATTTCTAGAAAACAGGTCTGGGAACTATAGATATTTATCTATACAAGATAATGTATTCGTTGGAATTCTATGTTCGGTGAGATGAAGCAGAAGAATAATCTCTCTTGATCGGTATTTTTCCTTAATAGGTAAAATGATCAGTGGTATGTACCTGAAACTTGAAATTTAGGCTTTGACTTTAGTCCTTGTTAGTGGTGAAAGGAAATCAATTCATGTTGTGACGAGATGCAAGAAATGGGGCAGTTAGAAATTGAACTTGAATAGAAGAAATTCATAAAAACAAGTTTTTTTATTGAAACATATTTTGAATAAAAATTTTGAAAATTTTCTTTTAAATCATGGAGTAGATATCCAAAAAGCTTAAAACACTGGCACTAAATGTGATCCACTAGTTTACATCTCAAGACTCTTATAGGATACGGACGAAATAGTGGCTTTTATTTTGCTCAATACTTAGGAGAGTTAAATGTTGTGTTGTATGCTGAGTTTTGTGCTTATTAGCTTCATAAAATGTCACTCCTTGCAGGAGGTAGGTACCAAAGTTGTCTTAGAGAAATTCGTAGCCGTGCTTGTAATGTTGAGGACAAGGAAAAGGGAATTAAGATTGAGAAAAAGGATTGGGAGAAGCTTCATTTGCACATTGCTTCCTACAACAATTTTCCTACTGCTGCTGGATTGGCTTCCTCGGCTGCTGGTTTTGCTTGTCTAGGTAAAGACTTGTGCCCTTGCTTGGTGAATTGTATATTATAATCCTCCATTGTTAGAAAGAAAAATAAAAAATGTTATGAAGTAGTTTATGAAATGAATAAATCTATGTTTATCCTCTTATTGTTCCTTATTAAATTATATATTTATGTGTCGAACAATGATTGATATAATTAAAATACAATTAGTAATGATAAAAAAGTTAATTAATTAATTTATTGTATCAGTCATTATTTGTTATACCAGCATCTATTCTAAAAATGTACAATAAAAGAGTAAACTTAACATTATTAAAAAATCATTCCCTCTCATAGAAGAGATATGTGCAAGTTTCATTATAACAGAATACTTCAAAGCAAAATTCTAAGATTGATTAAATAGCTTTTTACATTTACGTATGTAGTTTTTGCCCTTGCAAAGTTAATGAATTCCAAACAAGACCAACACCAGTCGTCTGCATTGCAAGGTACTTTCGTAGGATTACTTATTGCACGTTTTTATTACATTTTTAACCTTACCTGCATTTGTTTTCATTATTCATATCCTTGCAGGCAAGGTTCAGGAAGTGCTTAGCTTATATGGCGGATTTGTCAAGTGGATCATGGGAAAAGTAGGCATGCATGTGTACGAAATATACGGAAATAAACACAACATTTTTGTTCTTTTAGGTGGTTATATTCTTTAATTATCTCGTACCTTTGACAAAGTATGCTGTTTTTGTTTTCGTCACATTAAGGAAGACGACGGAAGTGACAGTCTGGCAGTTCAACTTACTGATGAGAAACATTGGGATGAACTTGTTATTATCATTGCCGTGGTATGTGTCAATAATGATAATTTATCCAATATTTTGTATCTTTCTGAATTTCTACTCTCTTGTCCTAGTGATTAATCACACAAGACATGATTTTGGAGGACTAAAAAAATATTTTTCTCTTTTAATTGAATAACTGGTCTTTTCGCTTTCTCTATTCGAATTCTTTTGTGATGGCCTATGCATATTCTATGAGGAAATTGAATTGCTTTCGTCATAATGTGAGCTTTGTCATGCCTCCCGCCCCGGCCCCGGCTCCTTACACCACCTCTGTACGTCCTTAGTTAACTTCAACAAGCCAATTTACAAATGCACATTATCCGATTTGGTTGAGTTCATATTTGATTTTTCAAGAGCGGGCTCGTCAGATGAGATCAATCTTTTTTAAACTGACCCGACCTGTTGGCCCCCACTCCTACTAATTGATGTGAAATTGTGGCCTAATTGAGAAAAAGAACATTTAAACTAGAGGTTGCCCAAGTTCACATTTGTTAGCATAACATTTGGTCGGCTTTTTTTTTCAAATTTTTCAAATTCATTAAACGATTAGTTCATATGAAAATTTTTCTTTTTGCTATTATTTCAGGTAAGTTCTAGGCAAAAGGAAACAAGCAGCACTACAGGAATGCCGGATACGGTGGAAACAAGTCCGCTTTTGCAACACTGAGCAAAGGTGTTCTTTCATTTCCTTGTATACTATTTGATTAAACTTCGATGGTATTTTTTTTTCTTCAAAGCATCTTTCTTCAAGATTTGTACGGCTCTTCTGTTCTTTAAGATCCAACTTAATTGTTCGATCTTTGTGATTTTACGCAGGAAGTTATGCCCAAACGCATTGCAGCTATTGAAGAAGCCATAAAAATCCGTGATTTCGCTTCATTTGCTCAGTTGACTTGCTCTGAGGGTAACCAATTTCATGCTGTGTGCCTTGACACGTCTCCACCTATATTTTATATGAATGATACATCCCACAGGCAAGCTCAAGCTCGAATTCTTTTTTATAATTATTTTCTATTTATAGCATTGAAACTTATGATTCAAAAACTCCAATTTTCAGGATAATCAGCCTTGTTGAGAAGTGGAACCGTTCTGAAGGAACGCCTCAGGTTCTCCTTGATTGAAATTTCTATCTTTAGTTCAGTAAACGTTGAACATGGACTATAATGGAATTGCATAATGTTTTATGCTTGGATTGTTATGATTCTCTCAACTGATATCTATTTAAAACGATAGGTGGCTTACACGTTCGATGCCAGGACGAATGCAGTTCTAATCGCACGTAATCGAAAAACAGCCGTTCTTTTGGTCCAGAAACTGCTTTTCTATTTTCCTCTAAATCCAGAAACAGATTTGGGCAGGTAACACCTGATGATCGACGCCGCGGAGAGTATAATTTAGACAGGATTGTTCGTTACTCGCAAAAGTTGCACGGATCCAACAAGATAACACATGAAACCGTCTAAATTGTTTTTTTTTTTTTGCAGTTATCTTCTCGGAGATCAGTCCATTTTGCAAGATGCTGGAATTTCCTGAGCCAGCGACGTTGAAGCTTTGCCGCCGCCTCCAGAAACGAACAACCCGTCTCAGAGATTCCGGGGAGATGTCAGCTATTTCATCTGCACAAGACCAGGTAAAGGTCCAGTTGTGCTAAGCGATGGAAGCCAGGCTCTTTTGAACCCAGAGACTGGCCTCCCCAACTGATTTAAATCCACGTGTGTCAGTGTTTTCTACTTCCTTCAGTTTTTCTCAACTTTGTCTGTCTTCTTTGAGAATGCCCTCAATCAACTACTTTGCCTTTTAGAATGTGTTTAAATTTTTGAACTTTCATTCTCTGAGGCCACTGAATATTTCCCTCTGGACTGATAAATTCTCAAGAACATGAGTATTTATAGCAAGGAACTATGAAAATCTTCTGTGCTATGGAATGGACTGTAAAAAGCTAGTTATGCTGATTCGAGACTGTTCGTTCGGCACCCTTCTGCCAGCAAATAAGAATTTAAGAAAGAGTTTATGTTTTTATCATACTTTCTTACGTTGTCGCGATTGACTCAATAAATAATTAATTTAATTATAATATGTTAAATGTATTTTAACCAGATCAATCACAACTTGACATATCAACGTGTACAATAAAAAAATACGATAAGAAAGTAAAATTATCATTATTTAGCGCAAAAAATGAAAAAGTAAAACTTCACCCTTCGTCAACGCCTTCCTTCATGTCATTTCTGCTCCGTTTCAGAAAAATTCAAAAATAAAAAACCAACAGATTATGTTTTTTAAAAATATATTAACAGAACCGACTCGAACCGAACCAAGTTGGGCTAGTAAAGTTCCGCCCATGCATAGCTCACAAGATAGTAAATTTGCATGTGTTACTCTTCCGAATCGAGTTACCCGTTTCTCGTATTCATGTAAATTTCTTATCCAATACAATGGATACGTGCAAAATGCATTAATAGGCTGCAGTGCACGACCTCACACAATCGATTCACAAGATGCCGCCTTAAATTATAAAACTTTGAGACGAGTTCTTGTGCCCCCGCTTCCTTCTCGGGTTGGAACTTATCATGAAAGAGAAGGCGTTAACAAGGTCGGAATCTTCTTCGGTTATCAGAATCTTGGCTTTGTTTGGCTTGGCCAGAAGCATCTTTGCCACAAGATAACCAGCAATGGACCAGGTTTGGAACAACCTTGATTGTTTTCCTATGAATCTTCCTTTCTTCGTATCGTAATATTCCGGCCACTTATCTCGTGATAATTTTTGCTCCGCAATCTCGATTGCTTTGGCCGAGATTTCTGGTCTGTTCATCTTGATGCATGCAACTGTGAGCTGTGGAATATGCAACAGATGAAAGTAAGCAAATCCGTGGAGCATTTCGAAACCAATTAAAATGATTTGTGCCAAAGAATATTTCAGATTTTTGCATTTTATTAAATACAAAAAAATAGAAAAAAATACCTGCCATAAGAGCGTTGGCCACGATCCTCCGTTGTGGTACGACCAAGGCCTGCACAGATATAAATAAATGAGTAATGTTAAATTTACTTTTCCTACTGTACTTTATATACAGTGATACGATAAATGCAGTAATTAATTTTTTAATAATTTAACACATTAATTATACTTTAATTGTTATTCAAAAGAAAATATCTTGATTTAAGAACAGCAGGCAAAACATGCCACAACTTACGTGTTTTTCGGGTCACTGCCAGTGATAATCTGCCATTCAAGGCCCTCAAGGGCGGGGTAGCAAATCTTTAATGGCATGTCGGCGACTAAATCTCCCCATTTGGATTCAATGAGATCTAAGATGGCATGCGACTGATCCACAGTAGCCAGACCACTTACAACAGACCACAAATTTCCGAGCGAAAAGAATCTAAAATCCATGTGGGCCGGCTGAAGGTTTCCGATGAGATACCCGCCTTTACTCGGCATCCATTCCACCAGCCATGGACAAATTTGATCCGGGTAGATGTTGAATTTGTTCACTGCATCATAAGAGTACTCTTCCGTTTTGTAACGGTAAATTTCGTTGAGTTTTCTCATATCAACCCAATAGTATTCTCGAATATGAAATGAAAGAGCGACCAGACGATTGTTTAACGCTCTCATAAGATCGTTCGATCCATCCTCTGGCGCAAGCATCTCTCGTGCACATCGTAATGCTGAATAAAATAGGGCCTGCAAAGATGGGAAAGTCGAGTTTACGGATAAAAAATACGAAACTATTATTTCCTAGTCTCCGAGAATTTCAGAAAATAAAATATCTAACCTGGATTTCAAGAGGGTGACCGTGAATTCCCATACGCCGATCTATCATACAAGAACCGTCTGTGACGAGTAAAGTAGGAAACATATCAAAACCATCGGCAAGACACAGTCTAAGGATCATCTTGATCCCGGTCTGAACATCAATTCTCTCTTGAACTGACAGATCACCCGAGCATTTACCGTAAGCACGCAACAGAATAATCCACCACAAGCCTGAGAAAGAGAAAAGTTAGCCGAAAAAACTTTAGAAACCAGATTTCATTTTTCAAAACAACAGTAGAACAAGTAGATCACCTGAATCGACCGGTGCAACCCGACCAATTGCTGCCTCGCCAAAGTCAGGATCCAAAACCTCTTCTGTTGCTGAATCATCCTCGTCTAACGGAACTGTCCGGACCTTAAAACTTGCAGGCATCAACCCTTGCCCTGGACTGTGGCAGTCCATTGTTTTCTCCCAGCTCTGCAAATTTCATATCATAAGAAGTTCAAGCCTGGCATCCAAATAAACAATGGCATGTGCAATTTAAAGAACAAGATCCTGCATACGGATGAATTTATGGGCTCAACTATTGAGAATCGAAATCTTACTAGAAGAAGAAAATAACACGTGTGAAACAAAATTTACGTAGAAAAAGTTTTTCGGGAGAAAATCACAAGTAAATGAATAAATCCTATATGAATATCAGACTACAACTGCTAAAATTTACGATTCTAATTTATATTAATTTATAGACAAAACAAAATTCTAATGAGATTCTATCATTAAACACCGCCCTGGCTCAAATAGAATTCAAGTCACACCCCGAACTCTAACACGCAACACTGACAAAGTTATTCCAGGTTTAATCAATCAACATAAGTTCTTTTATTACCTGCAATTGTAATGTGTGAAGGATGAAACTCCGCACAATATCATACTCTCCTTTCAACAAAAAGGCTATACCAGAAGGTATGAAGTCGCGTATAAAGACCTGATCATAATTTAACAAATTGGAACTTGTCGGGTCTTTAGCAGCAATGGTTCCAATCGGACTACCGCAATAATAAACCATGGAATCACGGAGCAAGTCCCAAGCTTCATCTTCTATGGAATGAATGCTAATATTTTGAAAGGTTTCTTCAGCAGTTCTATTTGCCTCATTCAATAAACTACCTTCATTTTTTTGTTCCAATAGTTGAACATCCTTAAACTCCAAACCATCAGGGCCATCAACCACTAACTTCTTTGCTCCATCTGCAAACCATGTTCCATGTCCATATTCCCTACTAACTCCACTTAAATTTTCTGAATTTCGACATTTGGAACTGAAGTGCCAATAACGTTTAGCCGTTCTTCGCCCGTATAAGTTCCCATCGATCCCTCGACCTTGGATGCTAAGTATTCTTGGAAAATTGGACAAATGAGAAGTCTTCGAGAGTCTTTTATTCACATATTTCACTCCAAACTTGGTACTGATCGAGGGATTTAATTTCCTAAGGTGTAGATTGGCACATGATATGTGTGGTAAAACACCTGAAAAGTTATGCAGAGCTGCTCCAGAGGTGCCCATCGGCACAAAGTGAAAACTTTGGCTTGAAAAATAATTACAACCCCTTTGCCCCAAATTAATAGAATCAGAATCTAGATACTGCACCAAATGAGCAAAATTATAAATTGTCTATCATTTATAATTCGTCATCGATTGCAGAGTAAAACTTTTCTAAAAGAACACAAACTAGAATAACCCATCCAAAAATCCATATCAAAGATACTCGGAACTAAATCAATAGAGGGAAATCACCCGATTCGCTATATCCTACAAAAAAAAAAAAGCAGAACCGCAATCACCGATGAAACAAAATCATAAACTTCTGGGCATAACTTCTTCGACAAAAAAATCGAAGAAGAAGACAGCATAGGTGAGAACGAAACCCAGATGGAAAATTAACCACAAATAGCAAAAAGAAAAGAGCTAGCGAAATAGGCCTACCTGTTTAACGTAGCTGAGCAACAATGGATATCCTCAATGTCAAGAAAGAAAACATCTACGAATCAAAGAAAAAGGCGAAGAAGTAATCTGGAAGAGACAAACGCAGAGTGGATCACGCCAATATTTGTTCGAAGAAGAAGAAGACCACCTCTCTCTCTCTCTCTTTCTGTTTTTTCATCAATTATTATTATTTTTTAAATTATAATTACAAAATAATTTATTTTCTTTAGAAGCTTTCCTAATTAATTTTTGTTCTTCGTTGAATAATAAGAAAGCTCTCCTACAAATAGTGGCTAAATGAGTATTATTTCCAATTTAAAAAACACATTTTTAATAGAAATAACTCTAATTTTTTCAATTTATTTTAGGACTGCCAAATGCCAATTACATTGAGACATTACACGTGCAGTTTCTTTTTAAGGTCACGGGGATCAACTTATTTGTCTAGTCTAAGTACGTGGATGACATCCCAAATATCGAACACGTGTACACGAATAGATTACATCCACGTGTTTTTCTTCTGGTCTTCTTCCCATATTTGAACTAATACGTCCAATCAGATTTGTACACGCATGCTTTTTTAATGGAAGATACATTTTTGAAAAATAAGCTAACCACTCCACTAAGACCACGTGGCAAGCCATTAATTTTAACCGTAAATACTAATCAGGGAGAAGAGAGGGGTAGTTAAGTCATTTCGTCGGCTGCCCCTCTTTGCTCTTGGCGTTTTGTTTATAATTTCGCTGATACTGCTCTTCGTTGATCGTTTGGATCAGACCATAAATGGGCCCACAGAGGGCCTCTAAATGGGCCTCTTAATGGGCCTGTTAACTTTGCTGACTAAACGGCCTATTTCTCGTAGAGGACAAAATTCCAACACTAGTTAATGTTTTTGCTTGAAGCAAAGATTAACCCAAAATGAGCCCTTTTCTTAAGCAATCAATTTAGAGGAATGGAAAGGCAAGGCTCCTAGAGTAGGTGTAGCTGGTAGGAAAGAAGTTCGTATATGATACATCGATTTATATAGTCTTATTTATATACAAAACTTATTTATATACGATACAAATTTTACTTCGGCTATGTGAGATTGTGCAGACCAATTATATGGACTGATCCCTTACAATCAATATCAGTTGTCGCACATTCTCTAGAACAAGCAAAATTTTACATATTTACTTATATTCATCGATGTTTCTAATACAATATTGTCTGTTTTGAACAATAACACTCACATGTTTATTCTTACTTTTCAGACCCCAAAACACATTATAATAAGCACTAAACGAAACCTTAATTATATACATAACAAATTTTATTATGATTATGTGAGATTGTCGAGTTTAACTACGAACTGAACTGAGCTCTTACAATCAACAAAATTTTAGTTAGTTTGTGACATATTCTCTATAACAAGCAAAGTCTAGAGAGAGAGAGAGAGACTTTTGAAGCAAAAGCAAAGCTTTCATGATGACGAACCTGATGTGAGTAATATATACGATATGCTTTTGATAAGAAGTCGGAGGAAGAGAGAGGAAGGCAACCGAGAGAGAGAGAGAGAGAGATGCAGAGAGCAATATTGAAGAGCGTAGGAAGCACCGGAAGAGCAACAATGAATACAGATGAAAACGAAAATGACGAAGAAAACTCCATATCCAGTTTCCAAGCAAGAGAAGAAGAGATTCAGAAGAAGAAAATGGAGGTGAGAGAGAAAGTTGAACTTCATCTAACCCGCGCAGAAGAAGAAACGAGACGATTATCGCAGATTTGGGAGGTTTGTTTTCCCCCATCTTCATCGCTCACCATTTTCGCACGATAATCTCCTGGTTTCTAAGAAATAAACTTCAGGAGCTTGAATTAATGGCGGATCCAAGTAAAAAAGAAGTCGCAAACGTGAGAAAAAGAATAGACATGGCCAACAGAGAGCTCAAATCACTGGCGCAGAGCTGCAAAAAGAAGGTCAGCGATTTCTCAAACTAAGTCTTGATTAGATTACCAAGATAATCAACGATGAACGGTGGATTTGGTTTACAGGAGAAGGAATACAGAGATTTAACCGAAATCTTCGACGAAAAAACCAGAGAAAAATCTCACCTAATCGACGCGTTAATGGAGGTACACCACTGTTTCGCATAAGCCATACCAGTGTTCACGAAAAACTGTTTTCAAAAAGCAAAATATGATTCGTTCATTGGTGATACGAAGAACAGTTTTGGAAAACAGTTTTTAGAAACACCACACTGACCTGGGAATTGTCTGTCTGAAACAGCTGCTGAGGGAGAGTGAGAGATCGAGACTGAAGAAGCTGGAGGAGATGAGTAAAATCCTCGAGTCTTTGCACTAAGTTTTTTTTCTTTGATCTCACCAATAAAAGGAATTTTATTTATTTATTTATTTTATCGTGTGCTAATTATATTTGTTGATATCTCAATAATTTGTGACATTCAAGGATGTTCTGTCACGTTATAATTTTATTTATTTATTCGTGTGCTACAATGGTGTATTATTTTATATTTCTGAGATAATAATTTGTGCAATTATTATAAGATAAATAACAATTGAGACTCTGAACTAGATAATTGATAATAACAGATATCTTGATTTTTAAAAGTCGTTAATAAACATCTTAAACTTTAACATAATTGCAATAGACACATTTTCATTATGTTTTTTTGTTAATTTTAATGATGTTTTATCTTTTTAATGAATACATCCCGTTAATAAATTACAATAAAAATATTGAAAATATAATAAATTTGTGGAAGTTCTTATTTTTATGAAGTTAAATTAGTTAAAATTAAATAAACCTAATTATTTTGAATAATACACCTAAAGATTAATACACCTAATTATTTTGAATATTTAATTATTATTATTATTACAAATAAAAAAAACACGTTTTCTATTTTCTAAAGATTAATTTAAATACGCTAAGAAAGCCATAAACAAATAAGATCTCTCACGCCAATCAAAGGTCTTTTTATTGGATGATTTGGCCAATATCATTTTGCTGTTCTACCAAAATTGCATTAATTATTATTTGACCATACAATAAATAAATAAATATTTTAAATAAAAAAAAGATTTGATAAGATTGTATAACGTGAAATAAAAGAATTTAATTTTCAAATTTTAAATAAAATATATTTTTAAAACTTATATTTATTTCTCCGCAATGAAGCAGGCCCATTTTCTGGTGGAACAAAAGGGTATTCTTATTACGACTGCTCGTCAGCATTCTATAAAGCAAAGCAACAACATTATAATCTTATCAATTTCGAAAAGTGTTCATTGATTCGTTTGTCACGAGTCAATACCGTCACCGGCTGTTTTTTTATTGCTGAGGTGGCTAAATTTAGTTGACGAAGTTAATGTTCTAAGATACCGTGGATGTTTCATTGGAATAACTTGATTGAACACGGTTGTCCAATTTCTAACATCTATAAATAGGAGTCCACTATCCACGGACCAAACACAAATTCCAAAATCTTCAATCTTCGAGTTTGAATTTGAACATTATCGGGATGGAAAACGAGAGGCCGGTCGATCCGAGGCTAATGGCGTTGCTAGATTTCTTCGAGGAGATGCTCGGAGAATATCGGGGATTGTTCTCGAAAATCTTTCCCAATATGCGGGAGGAAAGTATGGAGACGATCGAGAAGTTCAAGGTGATAAATTCTATTCAAAAGTTTAAAAAAGGGCGTCAGATGATGAGAAAGTGCTCGAGTTTCGGATCCTCGAGAGAATTGTCGAGAGGTATCGGCTCGGGGGGGTCTTTGAAGTTGGAGAGATTTAAAGTAAAGACGGTGGAAATCGGGTTGGATGACGAACAAATTGGGGGAGAAGGTGGTGGAAAGTAAATTTACTCATTATTTGTTTAATGTTTATAGATTTGTGCATGGACGAATTCAATTGCTTTAATTTAATTTAATAATTTCTTTTTTTTGTTATTTGATGTAAGTTTATTACCCAATAAATTAAAGAATGAGTAAATTTACACATTATTTGTTAATTTATGATTATTTTTTCGTTATTATGTTGATTGATTGCGTAATTAAACATTAATTAAATCCATAATGTATTGATTAATATATCAATTAAAATAAATCCATAATCGTTTAATTAATTAAACATTAATTAAATCCATAATCGTTTAATTGTCAAGAAATCCGTGTTTAATAATGTTCGATTTTATTGAGAAAAACACTTGAATAATTTATTCAACTAATGCTAATGCATGTAGTTGTGAAAAATACATCTGCACTCTGATTATTGGCTTTCTCTAAAAGAGAATACGTTTATATTGGTTGGTATACTCCCCCACCCGACGAATGATTACGTGACACGTCACTTGTTTAAACCGTATAAAGTACGTATTCCTCGGATGTCATCCTCGTGCAAACTGCGCTTCATCGTCCCAGGAGAGATTTCCGGATACATCACAGAACCTGGGACACGTGGCTCGTGATACAGACCAAGAAGATGACCAATTTCGTGCAGCGCCACGGATTCCAAGTCCATTTCACCGAATCCCGGGCTCTCACTCCACCTCTCCTCCGAGTCGTAATGGAAGTTTCCACCGGTGGGTGCATTAGCATGAGCCACGACTCCGCCGGGACCGTCGAACGGAGCTCCGTCGCCGTGATTTCGCCGGTGGAAACCGATCGTGATGTCCGCCGCTGAAGTCGCCGGAACCTCCCGGAAAGTGAAATGGCTCACTCTCTGCCATGTTTGAAAAGCTCTTGCGCAGATGGCTCTGATGTTTCCGGCTCCGGCCACTTGGACGCTTGACCGGAAACGGTACGTCAGGCTACTTTTTCCCCACCTCCGGTGGCCGGGGAAGAATGCAAAGTGAACGACTCCGGCGAGCGATTTTCTACGATGATGATGATGATTCGTACTGTTATTTACGACATCTGGAATCCCACATCTAGGTTTCATCATTTGCTTCACTGTATCATTATCCAGAATACCCGAAGCTTTTAAACGATAGTTGAGCTGGTAAGCTTTGATCGCCATTTCCAGAGCTTCGTTGAACTCATCGTCGTTCCGATTCTCGTTTAAGTATCCGAACTGCTTCAAATATCGCTTGAGTTCGTGAAGACCCGTTACATTTTGACCGACGTGGCAGCCCTCCAGCCGTTGGATGAACCGGAAAGCATTGTGATCGGAGGAGGACAGGGATGGCGTCGGCTGAGTTAAGATTACTATAAATAGAAAAGCGGCGGCAGCAAAGATAACTGAAGAACGTGTTTCTGCCATTGATGGTCGGTTGAAAAGATGGGATGGGTGGGGGCTTTAAATACATGTCGTTTCACCCTCGCGTGGTTTTGCCTTGTTCGACCAGGCAGCCCGGTCTACAAGTCGGACTCAACTCCTCTCGCCAATTCATCTGACTTTTGACTTTATTTTCATAGATGATCCAACGACCAAATGGACCGTGACGACCAGGTAACAATTTCAGATGGAAAGTATAAATTAAATTAAAATGAGAAATTAATTCATGATAAAATTATGCGAATTGTCATAAAAATGAACAATATTATATTTACGAGTAACGAGCTCGACAAATTCTCCATCTATACGTCTCATCCATCTGTCAATAGTTTTACGATTTACTATAATTTTAAGAATATATTAAATAAAAAGTTAGTTAAACAATTATAATAAATTGTACAATAATTGAAATTTTAGTAAAATTTTTAGATTATTGTATTACAGTATTGTACAGTGACATGCAGAATTTTAACTGAATTTGTTTTGGTATGCATAAAAAAACTATAATAAATCATATAATTGTTGAAAATTTACGAAATTTTGTGGAGTATTTTCTTAATAAATTAGGAAAACAAATAATATTTATTTGAATGTGTCATTATATCGTTACCAAATTTATTTACGTGACATTAACGTTGCCTAATTTTCTTTAATATTATTGATAAAATGATTCTATCGATCGATAATCGAGTTGTTTTCAACATGAGCTGTGATTTGAAATTATAACGAGTCATTCAAATTTGCTCGAGGTGATTGTGATATTTATTGCGTTAGCATATACATAAGGAAACCGAGTGAGATATAATATAATGTATTTATCGCCCTTTGAAATATTTGAAAATTAGCTGGTTTTTGCACGGCTCTTTTTAAAATTATGGCTATTTTTGTAATTTTATCTGTTATAGTTGGGAAATTTTGTCTCGTTTTGCACTTCTGGTCTTTTGTTTTAGGCGGACCGAAACCATTAAAATGTAGGGGCGTGACACTGACTGTTGTGTTAATATTGGTAGAAATAATGCATTTTTAATGTTTATTCAAAATATTTGAAAAATAACACAAAGTGGTGATTGTTATATTTTTCAAAATTACTACAAGTCTTCTTCGTGATGCATAAAGAGACACATTAACGATCTAGCTTTCTCTCTCTACAGTCGCCATGGATGCTACCTTCGGGCTAACGCCTTCCTAGTCAAGATTCTTCTTCTTCTTCTTCTTCTTCAACCTCAACGTCAGCCATGGCCGCAGACCTCGAAATTCTCCATGATTTCCCAAAAATTCATCTTCCAACACCGTCGCTGGAGTCCCTCCCGGCCGGGAACTCTCCAGCCACCGCAGCCGGCCCGCCTTCATCCAGCGACGCCGCAATTCCGGGCAAGGAAAACGAGGGCGCCGGCGAGGAACTTTGCAGAACGCCAAGATCGGAGAAGAACAAGATTCCGGCGATCCTCAAATGTCCGCCGGCGCCGAGAAAGCCGCGACAGTTGCCTCCGTGCAAAAGAAAGTTAACGGAGCTGAAATTCTTTGAGATCCTAAACAGAGAAGAAGTGGACGAGTTTTTCACGACAAGTTTCGAGGTTTCCGAGATTCTTCGATCCAGGAAACGAAATTGCTGCTTGTGAAACTCCATAGCAGACGAATCAATGGCGGAAACCTGGATTTGAATTATGAAAAAGGCAAATTCTTTCTTTTTTTTCTTCTTTCTCAATAATTTTCATACTGTTTTTCAACGATCTACGATTTTCTCTTCATCTTTTCTTGATCTTCCCAGTCAAAATTATGATTTTATTTCAAATTCTGAATCACAGCAAATGTTTCTAAAGCTGATTTCAGTTCTGATTTCGACCCTTAAATCCGTCGAACATGATCACATGCTTGCAGTAACATGCTGCAAAAATGGGAGTTTCTTGGTTCATTTTGCAGTTCTAGATTTGTCGTTTATATTGCTGTTTGTTAGTGTGGATGATCTGTATTTTGTTCGACATTCATGATGGTTGAGTAAATGATGCGGCTCAAGATTCATCAACGTGACATATTCACGAACAAAATATAAATAAAATCATTCATTAATCTCTCCGAATCCTCCTATAAAGCAACTTAAGGTTGGCGACGAGCTCTGAGTTGTGTTCACATATTCACTCTCAAGCTGTCGAGTAAACCGAGCTAGAAATTTTCTAGTTTGTCGAATTTTTTGGACTGAGTCTGTCAAGTATTTTTTTAAAAATATTGGCTAGAACCTATTCAAACAGAGTCTAAGACGAGCCGGTCGAGCCGAGCCAATGGCACCCGTCAAGTCTGCAAGAGCCGAGCCAAACAAACTTAATATACGTAAATAACTTTAATTTATATTTAACTTTCAAAAAAAATTTGTGTTATGTTATTAAAAAAAATGATAAATAATTAAATCATTTGTAATGTAATGTAATGTAAATATATTTATTATTATTAAAAAAATTATATATCATTGAAAAATAAAATTGTATGAAAATTAAAAATTATAAATATAAAGAATTACATATAAAAAAAAATACAAGAATAAAAAATTAAATTAATTTATAGTTTAAAACTTAATAATTAAAAATATCATAATTGGTATCTTGTAACTGCATCGCTGAAGTGCTTCAAGCATGTCGAAGTCTTCACAAGATCTGTGTAAAAGTTTTTCGTCTACATGCGTCCACGAGAAATACCTTTGCAGCGTTGTAAAAGTAAGTCATTCAATCAGTTGTTCAACCCAAGGTACGTCACTGTCAAGATGGTGATCTGAAAGATTGAAAGAAAAAGCTGAATTTTCTTATCTTGGAGGAAAAACATTGTACGGAAAAACACAGCAAAATGAAAGAAATATGAGCTCAAATCTAACGGTCCAAATCCAAACGTAGATGACGATGTTATCAGTTCTTATTTTACAACAAATCTGGAGGGTTAACACGTTACAGAACAGTCGCCGGCGCCGGCGAAAGGCGACGTCAAAAGAGTGATTCGCCGATCAAGCTTTGGCACCGAACTCTCTCTCTCTCTCCCCGACAAAAAGAAGAGACAGAAAGAGAGAATATATCCTTAACCGAGACGAGGGTTTCACTGTCTTTATTACGTATGATCGCTTTAACGAACGCAAAGAAGGATTCAGACAGGAATTGGGTGAAAAAAAAGCGAAAGAAAGACTCTGGTTCTGCCGTTCCGCAGTAGATCTCCCATTGATCCCCTGCAACTGCTCGTGGCCCTTCTCTTTACTTAGGGTTAGCACCGAATTAGCTTGTGTCTCAATAGATAATGAATACACTACCTACACGAGTTATAGTGTTATCCACTTATTTGGATGAGTAAATTTTGTATTTTATACAATTAAAGTTTTTCTTTTTTCCCAATACAATGTGCTTTTAGTAGTAATTCAAAGAATAAATCTGTGATGATTCTAGTTCAAAGTAGAAATTATTATAATTACGTACTATTACAAATGATATCAGAGTCTATGCTCAACTGAAAGTATGTCAGCCATGATGAGATGAAATGACTACTCAATGTGCTGTTAACTGTGAGATATTAATCATGTTAGTGCACAGACAAATCACTTGTCTATAAAATTATATTTTACATTAATAAAATTTCTTTTTTTATTTAGTACAATGAGTTTTGATATATAAAATTAAGAAAATAATTCGAAGGATATCAAATTAAAACAGACAATGCTATATTTGAAGCACTATTGACATTAGAATGGAATCCATACTTTTACAGGCTAGACTCCTACAATTAGTAGGATGTTGAGTTATTTTTCTTAACACGACATGTTGTCACACATCCAACTATTATCTTTTAATCGAAACTATGTCTCTACCAAATAATTTGGAAAACTGCACATGGAAAATTAGAACCATCGGAGAATATGAGAAGGCATCGATAAGCTAGTGTGGAAATTAGTACATATTGCCAAGTTAGGATCGACCGATGTCGGATAAAGAAGGCGTAGATAATCTAAATTTCAACATACCCGTCATCAATTTCGACGTATTACATGGTCCTGCTAAATCACAACTCGTAATTCCCCTCGCAAATGCCTGCAAAGAGTAGGAGTTTTTCCGGGTTTGATGGTTCCTGGTAGAACACTTGACATCCAAAATGACCTAAATTTAGAAATTAAAGTGAGAAGGAAATTATAAAAATTGAAATTTTATTTACCAAAAAATGAGGAGTTTCATGCTCCCGGAGAATTCGCCGGAGATCTTCAACACTTATGTATGTTATTTTAAAAAGCTAGCACAAATTATACGATAGTATTTAAGACGACACGAGAACAGCCTAGTTCCAAAACAAACAAAAAGTTTATCTCTCAAAAAAATGTCTCAAACGAGCTACTCAAGGTTGACATCGTTGATGTCTTGAAGTATTAACGTGGTTTGAAACACGCGAAGAAGGAAACGATTAATCGAAGATTGAACATTCTCGATATTCAATTTTTTTAGACGTATATTTATATTAAAGTATAACATATGGTTGTTTTAGACACTACTTCATGCTTGAAAACTCGTTTTAGAGACATTAATATCTTATCATTTAACTTTCCTTAAATATATCAAAAATATAACTTTTTCCAAGCCGGATTTGATTCTTTAGGAGTAAATAATTGAATTAAGAACGAGGAGTTTGTACACCCGAACAAGGTTCTAGGCATCAACGTGCCCCACAATCTCGCTCTCATATAGTATGACTGTCTGACTACTATACATAACAGAATGCTAATTTATCTTTTTAACATACATTCTTATTGTAGACGTTGACATTTCATGTTATGATTGTTGTAATAAATATTATAACTAATTATTTAAGTTGTAGTACATGAAATATATTTTAACTAGATAAATTATAACTCGACACATCAACGTATATAATATTACTCTTATACATGTAATTGTGCCCCACAAACTCGAAATTATGGCACACAAGCTCGGATCTGAGTGTTGCAAAGTAGACTGATTCACAACAAAATAGCAACAACGATTGGAATAAGTGAGTTATACATAGTAGAATATTAAAAGACACGAGCAAGAAATGGTCCTATCTACGAGAGTGGGTCCTCGTTGTCACAGTTTAAAGAAGAACACGAAGTAGTGACATGACCTCGCATTCGTTTTACTATGAAGTTTTGGATACAAACAATCTAGATTAATCGAGACTTCAAGTCCTACAAGATGCAACAAGTGAAAGTTTTTAATAGTTTCTCGTATAAAATAATTGACTTTAGAAATGCAGTCGCAAATTAAATGAGAACTCACATCGATTACGCGAGATCCCAGTAAGGAGTGGACAAAATCTGACTGAGATCACATTCTAGACCAGAACAATTGGTTGTGGTCTTGTCCCGTCTCAATTCTTAAAAAAACTGTGAAACAAAACTGGACCATAGATTGAGACAAAATTAGATAAAACTTAATTCAAAACTAAATAAAACTCAATATAAACTTAAAATTGATTCCAAATTTAGTCTAATTATGCAAAACTCGACACAAATATAATAGAATTTTTTTTTTTAAATATAGAATCAGATTGGGACATAACTAGAACTGTGCTGTATTTCATGATTCTTGTTCTAATTCATCTCAAAATCTGACTGAACTGGAACTCTCACCCCTTACCCTAGCTGAACGAGAAGAGAAATGATTTTAGTTGAATTTTTATTTTAATTTAGAATAAAGTATAATATTAGAAAGTAAACGTGCAAAAATCCTTCCATGTTTACAAGTTGACTATAAAATAAAATAAATGGTAAGTCAAATCTCCGATTAGTTATACACCAAACTCAATATTTGGCGTGCATTCCTTGCCAAATTTTACTTTTAATTAATTTGCCAAACTACTTTTTGTATTACGAAGTTAGTTAATATTAATTTAAAGTTAATTACAAATATTAATAATATTCAATTTTTAATAATTTTATAATTCAGTATATTTTAAATAAAAATTATTTTGCGGCTACCCTTTTGACATATATTTTTGTCATATCTGTTGACGTGTGATTTTGTGATTGAGTCAATTTAAATATATTTAATAAATAAAAATAAAAATTTATTATTTAAATTAAATTAATTATATAATAATATATATATAAAATATGATAAGAGAATATAATTTAGAATAATCGTCCAACTCAAAAACCTAATTTTAGAATTTTAATTAAATAAAATAAATAAAATTTATTTAGCTTCACCGGTTCGTTGGCTTCGTGGCGGTGGTGTTCTTTCGACTCTCTTTCGAGGTTTTGAAGAAGGAAGAGATAAACTGCGAATGGAGTCGACGGAGTCTTCCTACGTGTCGTCTCCTGAGGCCTCCCGGAAGCGATCTCCTCCGCCGCCTAAATCTCCACCCTCAGGTTCCTGATCTGATTTCTTTTCTTTGTTTTTGAAATGTTTGACTCTGATATTGTGATTGCGGATGGATTGATTGCTTGACTGTTGTCGCTTCGTTCATTTCAGATCGAATAAGAGTGAAATTGTTGTAATGTTACTTCGACATTATTGCGTCTTCTTTATTTTTGAATTGGCACTTCGTTCGTTTATATCCGAGGGAGGAGGGGAAGGGAATTGAGGACCTTGTTAATGTTTATCTATCGCACGGAGAAAATATAGAAAGGAGAGAGGCTTGGAGCTTATTCTTTTCTTCTGAATTTAGCATATTGACCAGAATATGGGAGACGCTAGGTGCAATTATAGTGTTCCTTATCATTTTGTAGCAAAAGAATTGTCCGTGTGTTTTCAGGAAAGGAAAATCGAATAGTTTGGTTATGTTGCATCTTTTCACGAGTCTATGTCATATGATGTTCTTGGTTGATTGATTTATATTGACTAAATTTTTATCTGTACTTGAATCATTAATTTGTACACTTAATGATTTAATTCTGCTCGTGTGGACAATTAACTTTCTCAGTCCCGTTTTTCTTTGAAATGAGATTTTAAATGCGCAAATGTCACAAATATTTTTTTTTCCAGATGTAGTGGCTTTCTTTCTTCATTCCTCAATACCTATCTTATCATTCAAATTTCCTTTGCTTTAATATCAATACAAAAATTTATCAGTTGGAATTATTTCTTGGGATCGAATAAATTACTATGATGCAGATACTATGGAGAAGTCTTCTTATATTAGGTTTCTTGTTTCAAATGCTGCTGCTGGTTCTGTTATTGGAAAGGGTGGCTCCACAATTAATGATTTTCAGTCGCAATCTGGAGCACGAATTCAGTTATCTCGCACCAATGAATTTTTTCCAGGAACAACTGATAGGATTATTATGGTATCTGGCACAATGAATGATATTCTCAATGCAGTGGATCTTATTCTTGCAAAGATATTGAGTGAGGTAACATCTACAAGTATAGTAATTTTATTTTTATTTTTCTAACATTTATCCCACTTTTATTAGCTACAAACGGAAGAAGGAGATGATGTTGAACCAAGAACAAAAGTTAGGCTTGTGGTTCCACATAGCTCTTGCGGAGGAATAATTGGGAAAGGAGGGTCTACAATCAAGTAGGAGAACTACTCCTTGTTCTACTGTTAAAAATTTGAACGGAGTTACTTTCCATCCTTAGTTCTTTTGCTAAGTAAAGTTTCAAGTATTTGTTTAATAAGCTGGTTAAATGTGGCTACTTCCACCCCATTAATCTTTTAATCTTCACTTTTATTGACCCTTTGATATACTCCTTTAATTTTTTCATAGCATGTATAACACTTTTTTTTTCTTTTTTAGATGAGAACCAAATATCCTCTGTCGTTTTCAAGTATTACAATATTAGAAAATATTACCAATCATAGTATTCGTTGGTAAAGTCAAAGGAAGGGAATGTTTTCACAAGTGTCTCAATTTAATGCACAGCTTGTTATTATAATGAAATTCATATAGGTTTTTTTTCCTGGACAGGTCATTCATTGAGGATTCTCAAGCTGGAATTAAAATATCTCCTCAGGATAGCAACTACTTTGGATTAAGTGACAGGCTTGTGACACTAACTGGAACTTTAGAAGAACAAATGCGCGCAATTGAGTTAATTATCTCTAAGCTATGTGAAGACCCTCATTACTCTCAGTCGATGAATTCTCCATTTTCATATCTAGGTACATATTACTTCACTGTTGAGTGCTTTATTTGTTCTGTTTCAATCAAGTGTGTAGCTTGGAATATGGTTTCTCCAATTTCCATTGTCAAAAAAGTAGTTTTTGGTAGATCTACCACAGTATCTGCTATAATTTTATATATGCTTCATATCAAGTGTGTAGCTTCTATGATGTTGTAAATATATATATGCTTCCTTCTTTGCAGCTGTGGCAGTGAATTCAACAAACTATGGACCTAATGGGGCTGGAGGAAAGTTTCTCAACAACAAGGTTCATCTTTCTCCATAATGATTATTGCTGTTGTTTTACTGATGATTACTTTGGATAAAATAGATGATATATTCATTTGAATTGCTGCTCTTACATTTATTCTTGACTAACTTTAAAAGGGTGTCTACTAAAAGATCCTAGTTTTCTTGTTTGGCAAAACTTGGTTATTAAGTTGAAAATATTTTTATCTAGTGAGTTATGCGTGGTTCTTTTCTCAACAGTTACTTCTTTAAGCTTATATAACTACATTGTTGGAAAGTTTGTTTTCCTTTCAGAATATGGAAAATTGGTTTACTGAAAAGAGCTTCAGCTGGGACTTCCCTTAATGATTTCAAAATATTAAAAGTATGTGTTGAAAAAATCTGAGAGAAAAATGTTCAAAATTTATTATCTGTTAACATACTGGGAAAGATATATTTTTTGGAACATAGATTTCGTATACCTCTCATATGGATGGTTAAGAACTGTCTTTGAGAGAAAAATGTTCAAAATTTATCCTCTCCTTTGACTCGGGGACAAGTTTTGTGTTATTATTTTGCCTCTACAGACTACTTTCTTTTTCAAAATAAGTAAAATGTAGTGAAATACTTGAAAGACTGGCAATATCAGATATATTTTTTTACTTGACTTTCATGTCCATCAAACTTTATTTTGTAGTACTTAAATATGATTTGTTTTTGGTTCCTGTGTGGAGATGCGGCATGTTGTTTATTTGCTATAATTTAATTTCCTATAAAAAGGGATAAGGTAGATGTATCTTCACCTAGGGCTGGGCGCGGGTCAATTCGAGTCGGGTCAGGGAAAATCTTGACCCGACCCGAACCCGATAGGGGAAAAAAAGTTGACCCGATAACGACCCGACTCGATAAGGGAAAATCTTGACCCGACTCACTCCTTATCGGGTCTTTATCGGGTCCTTATCGGGTCAACGACCGTTAAAAAAAATTAGGATTTGATTATTGGAATTTTTGCCGAATTTTTAACGGATCTACTTTTTTAACCGGTTTTAATAGGATTGGATCATATTTCGATTGATTTAGCTACGAAACTTCTACGAAACTTCGTCTGCTTCTCCTGCCCCTCTCTCTCTCTCTCTCTCTCTCTCACGATGGACGCACCTCCGAACCCATCTCTCCGCCTATCTCCGAGCAGCCAAACTACACCGTGTAGCAGCAGCAGCAGTAATAGCAGAGGCGTTCCAGCCCACGCTACATCGCCGGCGGCGGCGCCGTCGTCTCTGTCTCCACTACAACTACGATCTCCTAGACCCATTACCAGATCGGAAACCGGTAGCCCTTATCCGACCACCTTTGTTCAGGCGGATACGAGTTCCTTTAAGCAGGTAGTTCAAATGCTCACCGGATCCTCTGAAACTGCGAAGAATGTTTCTTCTACCCCCACCTCCGGCTCCGACCCACCTTCAAGAACCCATATCCCGCCGCTCAAATCCACACCCAAAAGACAACAGTCTGGGTTTAAACTCTATGAGCGCCGAAATGCCCTGAGGAACCTCAAGATCAGCCCTTTGATCCCTGCTCTTAGTTCGGGTAATTCCGGTTTCTCTCCTCGAAACCACGAGTTTCTTTCCCCCAGCATCCACGAGTTAACATTTTCCGATCGGGACCATGGCCGACCGGACGGTGACGATGGTCGGAGGATTCATGAAAGTGGGTTCATCGGCCGGCGAAGAAAAAACCGAATACGACAGAGAAGACAGCGGCGGAATGACGGAGAACGGCTGAGAAAAGGCGAAACTGGCCGGATTCGACGTCGTCAAGCTCACTGCAACAGCCATGGTGTGCATCAAATTGCTTAGCCGGAAACTGGTGCTGCATTTTTGGCCTTTTCTGAACACGAATTTCAATTCTTTCACATCGGGTTCAACCAATCTGTCCATTTCTCCCCTTTTCTCGACCTGGGTATTGCTCTGAAACAGACTAAAACGAAGAAGACGACTTCAATTCGATGAACAGACAGATAAATTCGGGTCGTTAGCGGGTCAAGCGGGTCAACCAAAACAGACCCGCTAACCCGCTAACGACCCGCAATCTTTCAATTTTTTTAAAATGTTAACCCGTGACCCGACCCGTTACGTGCGGGTCGGGTTTGACCCGCGGGTCGGGTCGGGTTTGCCCACCCCTATCTTCACCGAACAAAAGATGGTAAATTATTATTTCTAGTGATCAATTTATAAGTTTGGATAATTATTTAGTTTATAGAAAAATTTGATATTTTTTCAGGAGGAACAAAATAGCTCGGTGACTATTGGAATTGGGGATGATCATATTGGCCTGGTTGTTGGCCGCGGTGGAAGAAACATAATGGAGATCAGTCAGGTTTGACGACTTATGTTTTTTCTTTGGTTCTTAGATGGGCAGGGTTTATATTGCTTAGCCATGAGTAAATAACTATATTGTTTCATTCCAGTACAACTCTTAGATGAGGATTTCTCCTTCCCACGCCTGTATTTCTAGGAAAAAAAATCACTTACTGAATTTATGTTAGAAACAAGATTCGAGCGAGATGGTTGTTGAATTTCGAGAATGACAATGAAATGAAAAGAGTAGAATTATAGTTTTAAAGACTCCTCAAAGGTCACACTTTCTAAGAGAGGAAGAAACCATTTCTTACAAATAATATTCAAGATATACAAAACACGACCCCTGAACATAATATTAATTGTAAAACTAATAATATTAATCAAAACCTAATCTATAATGCAACACACTGAAATTATCTTGAAGCCCTGAAATTTTTGCAGGCTAGCGGAGCGAGAATCAAGATATCAGACAGGGGTGATTTCATGTCGGGGACAACTGACAGGTATATTTAGAATCAATATACTTCCATTTAGTGGAGTTAGAATCAATATAGCTAGAAGTAACTGGTTATGATTGAAAATATTCTACACGTTTAGGGTTTCCGATGAAATTAACCTTTAATAATATTATATTATCATATTTTTCTTTAATTCTAATGTCTCTAAATATGATTGTAATTTTCATTTTTTAATGACTTACAAATACATTAAAAAATTTTATTTCTTAATTAACCTCAGAAAATAATTAAATTTTTCATTGAATCATATTCCTTTCAAATTTTTTTATAACCATTAATTAATAAAATAGGTTAATTATATTAAAGAACATCGTTAAAATCAACAAAAAATATGATATGGTGATTGATTATATTTAAATTTCAACGAATTCTTAAAAATTGAAATATGCTAGACTGCCCCATGTACTATAGTTTAATCTTAACTAAAGAGGTAAACTTGATCAATTTTAAGATTTGTTTTGCATTTACAGGAAAGTTACAATCACAGGATCACAGAGAGCAATTAGAACAGCTGAATCCATGATAATGCAGAAAGTAGCATTTGCTGCAGAAAGGGTGGTGGATTAGTTATTCCGGGTATTCTTTGTGCGTTCAAATCGATATCCTTTTTGCCATTATTTAACTCGTTTCTATCCGTTTTTTTTTCATCTATGCTCTCACATGAATAGAGAATGGAAATTTCGTGGGAATATTTAATGTTGTGATGAGAAAATATAAGAAAAATCATCGTCTTTTTTTTTTCGGTATATTTGGGACGGTATTGATATCGTTTTGCTGAGATCATAGAACTAGTAAGGAGATTCGATATTAGCTATTGTATTGTTGTAGCTTGATTTCATGAATCTTTCTTGACTTTGTTTGTAAGGCGATTTAGAACGTGATTTTTTTTATTTTATTTTATGTTTTGGGCAAATAAGAACACTGTGGAATCTAACTAAGATGAACAACCCATTGAAAAACTGGTATTTGGTAGGCATGGATAACCCAATTCAACCCGCAACATTTGAGACGGATTGATTAATTTTTTATTTTTTTTGTATTTGAGTCAATTTTGAATATTAACTAGTGGGTTCAGGTTAATTTTTTTATTTTTTTGCCATTAACCTGCTAATTGATTTTAAATTAAATTATAAGAATAGTAAAATTAAGAGTAAAAACAAATTTTGAGCCTGAGTTTTCAGAAGATAGGTTAAATTGGGCATGGGTTTTTGGAAAATAAAATTTGAGCTCGTTTGAGTTTTCGACAACTGTACGATTTATAATAAATCGTGCAGTTCTTGCGTCCGACGAGCTCAAATTTTGTTTTTCGAAAACTCAGACCCAATTTGATCTATTTTTTGAAAACTCAGAACTAAAATTTATTTTTACTCTAAAATTAATGAAAATTTGTTTTTTAATGTCTACGTTAAATATCTTAGAAAAATTCTTTTAAAAATATTTTTTATTTATTTCTCAATGAAAACTTGTAGAAAAATTGAATTAAAAAACAAATAAACTCGTGTAATAGTAAATGGGTTCCATGTTTATCCCGCCGGAGAAGTCGCCGGCGCCGAGAAACCAGATCTGATCACCGAGGAGCCATGGAAACTGAGAAATCTGGGGGGAAATCAAACTTCTCTCTCCACCGCTGCGACTCCATATCCATCTTCGAAACGATGCTCAATACTTGACCCATATCCGGCCGATTACCCGGATTCTCTTCCACGCAATCCAGCCCCACCTGGACCATTTTCTCCGCCACCTCCACCGGGAACGAATCTCTCAGCCTCCGATCAACCCATTTCCGCAGCCCTCCTTCGCCGTTGCCGACTGCTTCTCTGGCTGTTTCTATCACGCTCACGCTTCTGTAGCCGCCATTTTCTTCTTCTGTGATTTTGTACTTGACCGCTTCGTCGCCGGAGATCAGCTCCAAAATGATGACTCCGAAGGCGTAGACGTCGCTTTTCTGCGTTACGATCCCCCTCGACTGAAACTCTGGAGCCATGTAACCTCGAGTTCCTTCTAATTTCATTTTGTTGCTGTTCGATTGTTTCAGATGCTTGGAAGATGATGTTGTTGTTGCCGATGATTCTTCGTTTTCTTCGGAGGCCGTTCTCACTTCCCCGCACAGTTCAGCGGTTCCGAAGTGGCAGATTTTAGGTACGAGATTCTCGCCATTGACGATGATGCTCGAGCTTTTCAGGTGGTTGTGGATGAAATTGGGGCCGGAGCAATGGTGGATGTAATCGAGGCCGTGAGCGAGGTCGGAAGCTATTCGCATCCGGGAAAGCCATGTCGAAAGAACTGTGAAATTAGGGTTTTTCCGATTGTGAAGACAATCGGCGAGGCTCGCTCCTTCAACATATTCATAAATAGGATAGATGTAATTTCCGGAAACTGATGCTCCGAGAAGCTTCACCAAGCTCCCATGGTGGCTCCGACAAACAATAGATAACCGCTCCGTCAACTCCGGCAGCTGAATTTGGCGGCGGCGCTTTCTCTGAAAGACGAGCACGTCTTTCCCCCTGATCGAGCACCGCCAGGAACAGGACGATGAAGAAGAAGAAAATGGCTTGGAGAGGAAGTTACCGGTGGCGGCGCAAATCTCGGAAAAGCTGTAAATATGGGGGTTTTCGGGGAGCGATTCTCTGAGGCTGGAAAGGGAGGTTTGGCTATAATCTGATGACTTTGAGGAATTCCAGTTGCTGGAACCGGCGGCGCTGAAATTAACGGCGGCGGAGAAGGCGGAAGACGACGGATCCACCGACGACGACGGTGCGAAGGATCGAGAGGGTCGTGGCGTACGAAGTTTAGGAGTAGGGCTCTTTGGTGAGATCACAACAGTGCTTTTCTTCGTCTTGCACATGGAGGAAGGAGAGGATTCAGATTCAGAAAACTAGAAAACTAGCGAGAGAAAAGAAGGAAATGACTATCATATCAAAAAATTGGAGAGCTCGATTTGGGTCATCAATGGCGGTCAATACCTGTCTTCAAGAACAGATCTTTAGTCAATTGCTGATGCAATTCCTCAGACAGGAATTAGCTCGAATATTAATTTAATCTCAAAAACAGGAAAGAACTCTGGCATTGGACAATGTTCTTGAATTGCAGAATCAGATTCCGTAACACCTACTAATTTTCCCATTTCTTTCAAAGCAACCCAAAAAAGGGAAAAGCTTCGAGTCTGGATTTGGCCTATTGGCGAGCCCAAAATGGGCTCGAGTCAGCCCGGTACTGTAGAGGTAAGGCACCATTTTAGCAGGGAACTCAACTTGGTCGCCATTAAAGGAGCTTACAAGGATTCTTCACAGTTGACCATTGAAGGGTATCGATTACAGGTTGTCGGCCATGTTCAAACCAGGTTTGGTATTGAACTTGTCGATTGAGCAGCAAAGATGAAATTTTTTTTTCATCTGGATAAGTAGTGATTAGATTTTATGAATCAGCTGGAGACTCTTTTCATTTTGGGCTGGTGAGATTCATTGTCAAATCTTTGAAAGATCGTTGTTTCTCCTTTTGATCTGCGCTTACGGGTCTAATTTTTTCTAGCTTCGTTTCGAACTTAGCTGGAAAAAGAACTAAGAGATATTTGCTTCAGTTTTGCTTTGCCTTTGTTTCGAACTGGTGCTTTTGCCTTGGTGCTAGATGACGACTTCATCGGACCGACTGGACCTCCGGCGAGCTCTCGCCGGAAGAAAGCTTGGAGGGTTGGGTTTTCTCAATAAGAGTCCGCGTTAACATGGGCGGACGGAACCGTCGTACGTCCATGAGAGAAAGAGTGAGAACTGGAGATCGATCCCCCGACTCATGGAAGGCTACAACGGAATGTCGACATTGACGACGAACTTCGAATGGGCAAAAATTAACGACGGGCGACCACCAAACTTCGATTGAAGAGGGATGCAATGGAACTCGAGCAGCGATCTACGACGAATATCATCCACCGGTGACAGTGAGACAAAGAGAGATCGGATCGTTACAGTAACGAGCGATTCAAACAAGCAGGCAACCATTCCAAGTTTATCAAAGTCTTAACGTCCATGATTTATTATGATCATAACTATTTGATCATAGAGACTCGGTCATTAGTTAAACTAGATTTGATTAATTAACTCATAATTAATCTACTGTATGTCTTTTAAGCTTCTTGGGTAGCTTGAAAGTTGTAGTAGGCATTCTTCATTTATCCACACACTTTTTTTTTTCTACCAAGGGATGTGCAATGAGATTGGTACACTCTCCCTTACATGGGACAAGCCTTCTCAAACAATATCATATTGGGTCATTATTATCTTTATAGAGGGAGTAATCAAAATTCACCTCACTTAAAGAGACTCATCGTCCTCGTCAATACAATTGTGATCAGAGCGAAGCTTTGATACCATTTGTAATGTCATTCAATGTTCATGATACAATATTATCTGTTTTAGATCAAAATATCGTACAATCTTATTCTTGAGTTTTACATTCTAAAATTTGTTGGACTGAGTATGTTAGGAAACTCTACTTATATACAACACAAATTTTTCTCTTTCGAATTGACATGAGATTATACACCCCACTAATATGAATTGAGCTCTTACAAGCGACGACATATTAGGCCACTATTTACTTCACGGGGTGGGTTGCCACAATAGTAACCAAGAAAATTATTTGTGCTTGACTGAATCCGCTCCTTGTCAAGGAAGACACATACATCGATTTCATAGCCAATCCAACAATGAAGCTTGATGAAGTTAGAGTCGATAAAGAATGGAAAGATCATATAGTCCTAGGGGAAATGAGTTATACAAACAAATTAACCATAGCTTCTAGTATGAACAAATGCTTCTCACAAACTAAGAACATTCAACTTGACCAGCAAATCCATATTTTTTTTTCTATTCTCACAGTTGCAATGAATTCCAAGATCAATGTCGAGATATTACCAGCCACCATAGTTTACAACCCTCTTGGGATGATGATGTCGCCGATGTTGTTGTGCCATGGGTCGGCTAAGTGAGTGGCCAAGTTCTCCAATGGCCCGGTCCCTGGGTATGCCGATTGTTGCACACAGAATCCGACGAATGCCAAAAGCGCTAGCCGGCCTGCCAATGAAATGTGCAAAAATCAGACTATAGAACTTGTTTTTCAAGTTTAAACTAAGATTTCGCTTGAATTTTCACGTTGACTGAAAGAAGCGTGAAGTAGGGGTTGAAAAAATCAGGGGTTTTAGTCCGATTCCGGTTCCAATTTCTAAAAACTGTAAAACTGGAACTGGATTGTGAATAAAAAAGGCTCAAACTCAGATGAAATTAAACTCATAACCACATAAAACCCGATATGCTCTCAAAAACTAATTATAAATTCGATTCAAGCACTCAAAAACTAATATTTTTTTGAAATATTGAAACCCGCGTGGACAAATTGGAACCGCATTATGGTTCCGGTTCCAACCTATCCTGAAATTGGACCATACCGACTGTGCCCACCTTTAGCAAGAAAGGAAGAATGGGATTTTACCATTTTTAACCTCTTTGATTTTGTATTCCTTGAAATTTGCAGGGTCTTTAGAGAATCCCAGGGGATCAAATGCACCTCCAGGGTACTTCTTCTTCTCCGTGTCTTTTTCCATGCTTCGTTGATGCTCTACGAAAGCAATAGCAAGAAATTCGATCACCAAAATTGTAGGTAATGTGCCCCAAGGCACTGGCTGTCCCAAATAGGTGGCTTGTCCTCCAGGAACAGCTGCCCATTCTTGTGCCTTCACCCAGTTCCCTAATCCCAACGCCTCTGGAATCAAGATCCCAGGCTGCAAACGTGAGTAAATATTAATACGTTGATAGATGATCAAGTTTTGATGGTTTTTACTCGTGTTGGTTCAAAATACTCTGCAGCAATCGACCCAGAAAAGAAAATTCAGAGTTCATTCTAGGATTAAAGTTGAATCTCAGTTTTAAGCAGCTAGCAATGATTTATCAACGCTCAATGAAAAGATTTTAGGCTTAGTATCAATCTTATGACATCCCAAAGTCCTAAATTCAGGCTCATCATGGAAGTTTACAGTGAGAAACTATCCGATTGTAGCTTATGAAAATAAAGATTAACAGCAGAATCATGCTCCGGGAGAACTTACGACGGCGAGCATGGCCCATCTGCAATGGATGAGTTCAGACTCTTTGAACCTCTCCAGATTCTCGGGCACAGAACCCAACCCTAGCGGGTCAAATCCAAAATCTCTGAAACAAGGGCAGAAAATCCCAAATGTTAGGTTTAGCAAAATCTACTTTCTACTAGCATCGCGTTTGAGGAAAAAAAAAAGGAAATATCGACAGACTTCATACCCCGGAGCAGATCCGTCAAGGTACGGCGGTCTCGGCTGGCCAGGCATCCATTCGGCAGACATGGAGAACCGCGACGAAGCATTGGCATAACCCGAAGGAAGCCCGAATGAGGCGGAGAACTTCGATTTGAACGACGAGAGAACCGACGGGTATGCCACTGCTGCAATTCCGCAGCTCATTAATGAACTGGACGCCATTTCTTCAGAGATCGAAGCTTGGCGAGGCCAGTGGAAATGCAGAGTGGGAGCAGAGATTTGGGACGAGGACGAAGGAGACGAAGGGCCTTACACACAAGGGAGATATTGGAGAATCTATACGTAAAATTTCATTGGCTAACATGTTTCTCTCGTGCATTCTCGGCGTGACACGTGGCTTTTCAATCCATCTAAAAAGCTTACGTGGAATATCCCCGGAAAACTCTAGGTATAAAATATTATCATTTTTAAATAAGAAAATACATAAATTGAGCACCGACGGAGGTGAGAAAAAGGCGCCGGAGCTCGATTCTCCGCCGGTGACCGGCCCATTCCCTGGCAGCACAAGGCGATGAGATGACTCTGCTGCAGCTGCATGTTGAGTAGGTCGGCCTGCGAGCTGGGCATGCAGCTAGCTCACTTGATTCTGAAGGTGGCAAACGGCGCCGGAGCTTCCGTACACCGGGTCTCTGATTCTCGCGTTTGCCTCGTACACCATGCTGCTCAGTTCATCTGCTCTTTGATCCTCTGCAAGTTGCTGAATTTACAATCACTAATGATTAAATTAATTAAACTGAAAATCAAATGAAATCTCAGCAATGATCTTTGAAACTGGATTTAAATTTCCTGCAATATTTTGATTATATTGCTTGCTCCGAAGACTCTGTAAGCAATGGTGAACTTGAGAGGTTCAGACAGAGGAAAATACGGCTCTAGAACGCACTTTTCCGCGCATCGCCGGCGAAGGCTGCACACGGGCTGAGCACGGACGCCGGAGGAGACGCCGGGACAGTAATACCAGCCGGTGTTCTCGGGGGAGAAGCCATTTGTGCTTTTTGCAATGGCATTCATTTAAGAGAGAGAAAGTAAACTAGAATGAGAGAGATTGAGAGAGGAGAGAGAGAGGGTTCTGGTCAAGGAAAGCAGAAAACTCGGTTGTGAACTAATATATATGAAACTCACGTAAAGTTAGTCTTTTTCTTGGTTAATGAGAATATTTAAACAACATAATTTATATTTTAAAAATGATGAATAATCACTTTAAACTTTAATATAATTACAATAAATATTTTTCAAATATTATTATATCAATCAATTCAATTAATTATTTTAATTAATTTAAACAAATTATCAGAAATAAAAACAATAAATTATCATTTTATTTAACTCTTTTTATGATTATTTATTAATAAAATATGTAAATTAAATAAATAAAAATCATAAAAATTAATAAAAATCTAATGACAAAATGTTCATTAAAAATATAAAAAGTGACTATTTTTTAAATTTAAAATATCATTTCAAATATAGTTATAGTTCAAGATATAAATTGTAATTAAATTTAATATTTAAATAAAATTATATTGATTTAAACAATAATGACGTCACGAAAAAAGAGGTACACAAGTGGTGTTGTGATCTGTACCTTCGACATTGTGAGTTGTCCGAAGATCAATAAATTAACATTTCTAAACATCTATTTATCAAATCAAAAACTTTTTCCTTTTCTGTAAAAATTCAAAAGATCAGATAGTAAATTCAAAATCGAACCAACCTTTGAGCGGCGTTTCTCACGAACAACCATAAATTGTTTTCAAGGAGTCCTTGAGTAATAATAAAGACTTCTACATTGATTGGTATCGTTGTAGTCGATAAACCCCTTGGAATAATTATCACTCCCGTCCCCATCCGAGACAATGCATAAATCGATCCGGGATCCGGGATCCGGCTTTCATGCTCAGTCAGCATCCTAAGACAAAGAATAAATTTTCCACATTACTATCAAGAAATTAACCACATAAGATGATCAAACAATAAAGAACCCTTTATTTTCACAAGTAACAACTCAAGACTAATGGATGATTTCTCTCAAAACATATGGTCAGCAAGACTAGGTTTTAACTAGGATGAGCCAGAGAATGTGTGTAGAATGTAGCATATATTCTTAAACTTCGTTCTTGTTCAAACCATTGGCATAAAAACAAAACACGGAAAAAGAATATTTCAGCCTTCAAAATGAATAAAACTAAATTAGACAAGGAGATAAATCATTTATGAATTAAAGATGCTATTTGAGCAGATAATCAAACATTCTAACTCACCTGATAGTCTCTAAAAAGTCAAGTCAAAAGTTGAAAACTCCTATTCATTGTTTGGCATAGAAGGCATGATCATATGCTGCCCCTGCAACAATCAAATGTTAAAAGGCATGTTACATGGTTTCCTGACCAAGAAAAATCAACCAATCAATACTCCTCGCATATTTGGATAATGCAAATATATTATACTGCATACACATCGCTTTCCTATGTTCAGTTTTTTGACAAGATTGATGAAGTGGAAATCAATGCAAAAACAGCCAACTCGAATGTGATAGTCATGTTTCTAATTGTCCTATGTACCAACAATATATACCATTTCATCCCTTTACCAGCCAACCAAAACTTATAAGAAAATCAATCATGAAGGGATTTTACAGTAAATCCATTGATAGTGAAATACCAACTAGAACTATGAGGCTAATGATGTCGCTTAAGCTTCAATGCAAAATAAAATATCATTTTATCCTATTCCAATAAATTAGATACTATTTCCAGGCTTTTATATGAAGATTTATAAAAATAAAATAGTTACACTCATTAAGTTTTAGTCTTAACCAGGACAGTGTCATAAAGTGCATATCAGAGTTTGTCCAATCAACTCTAGAAGTGCAAGGAGAGGAAAGAGTATAAAATTTTAAGAAGTATTGAGCATTTCCTTTCTCAATTCTGACTCCAATTAACAACGCCAAACTATTGTGATTTCTGAGAGGAGAACCTAGGTTTGTCTCAAAACAATGTTATTGAGACTAAATCAGTACAGTAATTGTGTTGAAATTGCGGGGTCCTGCTATACTCTCAAGAGAAATTCACAGAAGTGTAACAGACGAACTAGATAACAAATAAGAAGAAACATGTATCCAATTTGTCTAGAACAAGTTAGCATAAAAGTTGTCTTAACATTTTCAATAATTTATGTATGAGAAAAAATACTGCTTAGGCAATCGTTCATGTGCTATTGAGAGAGAGAGAGAGAGAGTATTACTTGAGCATTGACGTAAACCAATGACCCTTGAGGTAGGAACTGCAGTTTTTTTAAAGAGACAAAAGGATAATAGGATACTGATTGATAAAATTCTCATAACGCAAATGTAACATAGAAAAGGTAAGGTAAAATTAAACCTGTGTATTTGGGTTAGGGAGGACGCCAACTGCATCTTGTCTAACAGAGTCATCACCACCTCTGGCAGACCCTTTAGCATCACCCTGCCAAAGTTACACAATTTTCATGTAAATCAAATATCGAGGAGTTCAGTGTCAAACAGAAGAAGAATATTCACTACTCATAGGTTCATAAAAAGATATAAGGAAAAGGTCAAGAAAAAGAGCGATGCTTTATTTACCTCTAACTATGGCACCAGAATTAAGCCACCAACATTGATAAGAAAAGAAAAAGAAATGTGGTTAGAGCAGTATGATGAGATGCAAAGCTTAACAGAGAAAAAGAACAGAACTTTCTTTTCACACTAGACACAAGGTTTACTTTTAATCACGCTTCCCCCTCCACTACCTCTTTAAAATTATAAATCTGATGTTCAACATAATTATCAAAAAAGTAATTTGAAATGAAAAAAACTGGGACAGAATAATGGCCTCGACTCTCATTGACCAACAACATCCAAACTATAGTAATTGATGCTATAAAAGAGTAATAGGGGAAGCATTTGCACGCAATTTTTACAAATTTCTACGACAGAACACACCAAACAATCACAGTAATAGGTATAGAAATCAAGAGACAAACTAGAATAGGAACCCATGACTCACCTCTCTATACCTATTTAGATACACCTTGAGCGGATCGATATAATCCTCAAATCCTAACGTTGCCATAGCCCACAACAAATCATCACCATTGATTGTCTTTCTCTTCTCTCTCTGGCATTTATCGCTGGCCCTAAGCGATTGACATTCCCAAGTGAAAAAGGGCAAAACTAAAACATCGGGGAGTAGTTAAATTTCCGAAACCTAAATCAAGAATTGCACAGTGCAAATATGCCTGATACTAGGAGAATAAACATAAAGGCAATCAGCAACCCGTGTTCCAACCATAATACAAAGAAAAACAAAATTCCAAGCACCAACGCTTAGAAAACAAAGAAAAAGCAAAGAAAACGATTAGAAATAAGAAAATACTCGCTGGTGATGAAGCTGATAAATTCGGAGACGCATTCCTGGACTGTATCCTTGGCATCTTTGGCAATTTTTCCATTGACAGGCAACGCCTTCTTCATGATCCTGCTAATGTTAGCGATAGGAAGAAAACGGTCTTGCTCTCGAGCTCCGCTTCTTGGACTCTGCTCGCCGCCACTCTCGTGGCTCCCACGAGTAGGACTCGTCGGAGCCTCCGCCATATAGTTCAAACCCTAACCATATAAATGAAGACATACACGAATACATAGAAATTCAGGAGCTGGTAAAAGAAATTTGCAGTGAAAATCGGAAGAGTACCTGCAGAGAAAGAGAGAGAAGAGTTTGATATTTGGCGCGCTTTTGGAGAAAATGAGAGGGAGATCCAGAGAGAGACGATCGGCGGAGGTGAATGGTTCGTTTGAGAGCCTAGAAAAATCGAACGCCTGAGACGATGAGAGAGAGAAGCTCTAATTATTCAATCGTCACCGTTGGCTGCGATAAGATCGATGGCATGGGCCGTTGATTAAGATATAGTTTGATTTCCACTTTTCTAGTAAGTAGTCCCTCTTATTATTACTTTATAAATATCAATTGAACCCTTAAATTATCAATATTAACCTTAGATAGTTCTCGGGCAAATATTGATAATTGTTCTGTCAATTTTGTTCAATTTCAAGTATGGATTTCATTTATCTTTATTGCTTCCATTTATTTTAACACTTTTAGTGTTTCTTCAATTTGATTTGTGCAGTTTGATTATTACAGGTGAGACTGACAATCCTTTCTCACTCGAGGAGCAATTATGATGAATGTTTTCGTACATTTTATGCGTACACTCGTTGCATCTCGTTAATGTTTGAGATGCAAGTGGAGGAGAATGTTACGATTAGATTATGATTATAGTCCGACTTTGTGAACAACAAGATGAACCATCATGTAACATGTTGCGCCATCATATAATCTTATATACAAACATGATCAACATGAGGTCAAGAATGATACGTGCATAGTCGTCGTTGCATCGAGAAGAAGGAATATCGTCATCAAGAATCTTGTGATTGGATGAAGCTCGTTCAAGATATTCGTGTTGTTGTCAGTTATTCACACGTGCTGTAATAATTTTAATGATATTCGTCTATTTAATTACTACATTTAATTAATAAATTATGCTAAAAATATCGAAAAGATTATAAGTTCATGAAAATTTTTATTTTTCATGAAATTAAATTTAATTATATATATATATATATATAAAATTATAGTTTAGCCTTGTAAAAATGGCATTTATTAAGATTGCGAAAACTGAAGATACTTTTGGAAAAGTCCAGGGGTGTTTATGCAATTTGCTCAATCATTTCACAACTGCACAAATTGATAAGCCGAGTCGAAGGCACTTCTTCTTCCTCCACCTATTTTTCCGCCATGGAAGCTACTCTTCTAACAGTCCCTTCCTCCAAAACCCCACAATCTTCTCACTTCCTAACCCGGACCCGACCCAAGAGCCCGTTCACGGCCAACCATTTCGCTAAGCCCTACACCAACCACCGTCGCTACCGCCCTCTCAAGCTAACGGCGGCCATTTCTCGCACCAAGAAAGAAGAAACAGTAGAAACGGTTCAAAAGCAGCTCGAAAACTGTTATCTCTTGGCCGGAATCAAGTACAAGGGATTCACCGTGAAGCAATTTCAAGAGCTCCGTCGATCTCTGCCGGAAACCACGGCGCTCATCGTCGCCAAAAACACCCTAGTTTTCAAAGCAATCGAAGGAACTCCATGGGAGGCCTTGAAGCCCTGCATGAAAGGCATGAACGCTTGGCTTTTTGTTCACTCCGAGGAAATCCCTGTCGCCATCAAGCCTTATCGGGATTTCCAGAAGGAGAAGAAGTTCGAGGACAACGATTTCACCGGAGCTGTCTTCGAAGGGAAATTTTATGGGCCCGGCGAGTTCAAAGAGCTAGAGACGATGCCGTCGAGAGCTGAAATTTATGCTCAATTGCTGGGTTCGTTGAAGGGGCCGGCGTCAAGCGTCGTCGGAACAATACAAGCTCCGGCGAGGGAGGTGGTGATGGTTTTGAAAGCTTATGTACAGAAATTAGAGGAGCAGGGTAACGAAGGATGAAGGTATGCACTTTTCACTCATAGCTGTAAAAGAATTATTGAGTCTGCCCTTTTGGAAATCGATGGCGTTTTGTTCTTCATTTTGCTGAAATTTGAGCATTGGAATGTGGATCTGGAAAAGAAACAAGTAATGGCAAAATGTATTAGTTATTAAGCTGGATGAATACAATTAATAGAAATCGGAGGGTAAATTTCAATTGACTTTTCGACCGTTAATTAGTCATTAAATTTGACGTGGGACTTATGAATTTTTAATTTTTGAATGACTAATTTCTATTGATTTAAATTTCAAGTGATTCTGGTTACCGTATAAAAAATTATGATTATTTTAATAAAAAAAATTAAAAATTATATTAAATAAAATAATTATTAATTATTATTTTATTTAATATAATTTTTAATTTTATTTACGTTATTTTATATTATAAATAATAATTAAATAAAATAAAAAGATGATAATAATTTAAAAATTATTTTATTTTTTAAATTTAGTAATTTTCCCCCTCTACGTTCTAGGAAGTCACTAGTCAGAGCTGGCAGGTCATCAGAGTCTTGTAGATTAAATAATAATAATACTATCTATTAACTAAGTGCGAATTGAAATTTCTGAGCATTTCACCTTTGAGCACAAAAATGCGTTACTACGTTAAATTATACTTTCTGGCCTATTTTTTATTTTTATTTTTATTTTTATAATTAAAAATAAAATTTAACTTTTTAAAAATGAACATTCTTTGAAATAAATGTTAAAAATGTTTTTGAAATCTAGCATCGAACAAAAAAATAAAAAATAAAAAATTACAGCAGTAAAAATTCTCCGACTCTTTATCATGGAGGCCCGTCAATCTCTTTCTCTAGAGAAATAGTAGCATTCGTCCCATCCTCGATAGCTTTTTCATGGCTCCATCCATCGGCAGTGGAATTTTTTCCATCATTTGAATCATCGGCAGTTGCCGTTTTGCTCTGTTGAATTCCACGAACGAGTAATTAAAGTTAATTAGTAATTCAAAACAGTTTAAAATGAAGTATAATTTGAATTAATACAAAGTACAATAATAACATGCATTCATCAATTCCAGGCTTCTAATGATCATGGCATTGCTATGGCACTTCTATTTCACAATGCAGGGTGAAATAACAGCTTTTTCGAGGCAATCAGTAAAATTCATCGAATGCGAAGGGGGAAGTAATTTCCATTTGCAGTAAAGGACAATAATTTCTATTTCCAAGAGCAATCGTTGGACTAACCTTGCTTCTGTCGCGCCAGCCAAATCCAAATGGTCGGCCGAGCAAATTAATCTTTCTCCCGGGGATGTCCGGTTGGTGTTCTTGGCTGTTTCTCACCGAAGGGGAATCCGGTTGTGATGATCTGTGAATAAATCTCATCCGTTAATATATTTTTCAGGAATGTAATTTTTTTAGTGTAATTAAGTACGTTGATTTCACAGGGTTGTGTCATTCTACAAGTGTAGCACACATTCCACAACAATAGCATTCCACTCTCTCTTGGTTAGTCCATCCCCATAGTTTATATGTATATTAGATTTACTTTCTTATTGTACATACTGACGTGTCAAAATATAATTGATCTAATTAAAAGATATTTAATGTGTTATAATAAATATGATTATTTATTATATTTATCGCATCAATCACGATTCAATACGTCATCATGTACAATAAAAAAATAAACCTGACATTATCCATGTTAAAATCTTAAGTTGTACAAGACTATTCAAAAATCAAAGGTGGAAAAAAGGCATGTGTCGATGAAATCACGGCTCGACACGTCATTATGTACAATAAGAACTTGACATTATCCATATTAAAATATTAAGTTGTATTAGACTATTTGAAAATCGATGGTGGAAAAAGGCACGTGCCGATGAAATTACGACTCGACATGTCATCATATACAATAAGAAAGTATAAGAAAGTATGGTAATAAGGTAAACCTAACAGTATCCATATTAAAATCATAAGTTATATAGGACTATTCGAAAATGGAAGGTGGAAAAAAGACATAAGCCTATGAAAATTATAAACTGACCTTGGAGAAGGCTGAGTTTTTAGCTGTCCTGATTGATACTGCAAGGTAGCTTCCAACATTGATTCTGCCATAACCACCCTCTTCTCCATTTGAGCAAGAGCAGCAGTAGCCTCTTCATATTTTTGCTGCATAAATTGAAGAGTTAATTCTACCATTTACATATGCCTAACTCCTAGATACAATGAAAGCTTAATACAATCAAGAGAATTAAACTAGAGTACAACAGAGCTTCAAGATTATAACATTTTTTATTATACTTTTGCAGAAAATTGACACATTTCAACCATCAATAAATGATCCAACTCGATTTCATGCTAGATATCAATTAAAAGAATAAACAATAAACGAAAAGAACATTATTTAAGATAGAACCTGAAGCACTTGAGCTGCATATCTTTGTGCTTCAGCATCTTGCTCAGCAAATCGTCGTGCATCTTCTGTCACTCTTTGCTCTTGCTCAACCCGCACCAGAACCTAAAATTTTGATGAACTTCTCATAGAGCAAGAGAGATAATCCCCTCACAATGAAATAGAACAAAAGAGGGAAAAAACGAACACCTGCAGCATGGCATGTTCTTGTTCCTGTTTATCAGAAAGAGCTCGTTGAAGTTCAGCCACCTCTTGTTGTAATTGCTCAACCTGGAAAAAAAAGAGAATCATGTGTTATCCTCAACCTTGGGTCTTCTAACATTGAGTAGTAAAACTAATATTTCAATCCTAATAAAAGCATATGAAGTCCATTGCAAAATATTTGCTCAACAGTATGATGTTACAAAATTAAACTAACTTGCAAAAGACAAGTACCAGAAAAATCATTAAATCATTTTACAAAGATGTAGAGGTACTAAAATTACTTCCAACTGCTTCAAGGAAGTATAGCTCGGCAACCAGCCTTACAAAATTCCACTTGATTTCCATAAAATCAAAGAAATCGACTCACCGCTTCTCCCTCACAGTTATTCATTTTCTCTTAAACTAAGGCGGAGAGGGTAATTTTATCACACATGTGCTAACATATTCAAAACATGAACAAACTCAAAGAAAACAAAAAGGCGGGTCAATCTGAAGAATCTGTGACCTTCAAGAAAGAACAGATATTCATGAACACCGAGATTGACTACTAAAGGCAGAAAGAAAAACAAGACACACAAAGCACACGATAGTTTGACATACCCTCGCGCTCAATTGTCGCCGATTATCCTGCTTGACCATCTCCATCAATGCAGTTTCCAACTCCTCAGATCTGGAAAAAGAACCCAAATGTAATTTTGAACGAGAGGTTGAATTCTAATAACCACCTGTAGCATCATAGCCTTTTCATTACTGGCATAATAACTCGTCATCTTTACTCACGAGTCACAACCAAGTCAAATTCCATAATGGAGAGACCAACTAGTAAAGTAAAAACCAAATTTAATGATAAAGTAATTGAACTTTTCCTACATCATAAATCAGTAATGAAAATTTTCCTCAAGTAGTAGAGGTAGTATCACAAAAAAAAACGAGAAAGAAAAAAAATGGTGCAATCGTTACTACAAGTTTGAAATCATTAAAACATGCAAGAAATACCTACCTTAATACAGCAGATCTCTTCTCCTCGAGCAACCTGCATAGTTCAACCTTCAACCACACCACCTGCACGTTTTTAGTAAATTAAATTCAGTAACAGTTATTCTAAGTGTTACTAAAGACACGCCCATTACTACAAAAGATTACCTAGGAGACTATTTCATGCAGACGTAATAATGCATTATTCTTTCAGTTTAAATGCTGTTTTTCAGGATATGGGATTAAACATTATATAAAACAGGTACATACCTTTTCTAATTATGAAAGGACTATATCCACCCCCAGATAACCATATTCAAAGAATAATTTCAAAAAACTCAGAACTATGAGTTCACTTAGTTGTGACAAAGTTAATTTTATGCCAAAAATCATTCCTTAAAGAGTCTTATCCACAAAAAAAAATCATTTTGATTAGACGAGCAGACCAAAAAAATAGCTAGAATTCTGAGTATCGAAAATAGTTTCATTTCTTACATGTCCTTCCATAAGTCATAACTATAGCCCATAAATCATTATAACTGTTGTCCCATTGAAACCAACTCCACTGAAATTTTTAAAATATGCATCTTTGATTGTTTTGACTTATGAATCCATACTCCAAAAAAACTAAGTTAGACATACAATCATATTGTATTAATAATCTGATAAATCGCTAATGCAGTTTACTTATTCTAGAAGGGGGAAGTGGTAACTGCCAAACCACCAAGAACGGTTGAGAAGATAAAGAGGGGAGAAGTGGAAGAAAAAAAGGGAGGGAGAAGAAAAAAGGGAGACGACAGGGTCTCGAAAACCTGTATAGGAATTTGGTATCTTGAATGTGTGTGTTGCTCGTGTTACAGTTAAAGTGTCTTGTGCTTAAGTGTATTGTTGTAGGGAGATCGTTGTTCTTGTAAAAATTCTGTGTTTCTATCAATTCGATAGTTTATTCTATCATAATCCTACCCAAACAAATAAAAGTGCGGGTGAACAAAACCAATCGAAGATAACTAGATTTAAAAGTTTCCAAATTTGTTTCTCTTCTTTTGGTGTATTTCCTACATAAAAAATCATTACAATAGTTGGCTCTTTGAAACCAAATCCATAAAATGTAGATAAGAATTAAAGTTTCTAAGAATGGTTTTGAATCCACACTCTAGAAAATCTATGTTAATGTCTACCCAAACAAATAAGAGAGTGAAAAAAAAACTATGAAAACCTGGTCCTGAAGATCTTTCACTGAAACTATCTCCACGTCCTCAGTCAATGGAATAAGAATTTCATCTAGATTAGTAGATCCAGACTCCGAACGAGATAGACCATCTTCTGTTTGTTTATCTTTGGTTTCTATGATCATTGATTTTGAGTCATGCTTAAAACTATACAGTTTAGAAGCCAAACCCTGAGAGTCCTTCCATGCTCGAAGCCCCTTCGACCTTTCCTCAATGGAAAAAGATACAGCTGGTCTGTGCTTATTTCTTAACTCTTGTAACCTGGTTTCATTTACATTTTGATAGCCCATACTTGCCGTCAGAACAAGCTGGCTGCTATCAAATGTTGAACCAGCCAATGACTGAAGCAAAGTCACTGCATCTCCAGCATCCTTCGTCGTAACTAATGCAGGTCCTGCTCAATGCGGAGAAAATTAAGTTTCATAAAATATGACAGTCAAAGGATGGCAGATAACCATTTACTAGAGTGTGTGTGCCTGTGCGCATTAATATTTATCCATAAGAAAGGAAAAGAACAGTCTCTATTCAGCACCATATAGTTCCATCAGTGCGAGTGCTGTTCTGAATATCATGACACGATTTCCTTCGAAAAGAAGAACATCCCATACTCGAAGAACTGAAGGAAAAGAAAACATAGAATTAAGGTACCTTCATACTAAATGCCATTGACAATGCAATAAATTATTGGACAAGTTACTATCAAACAATGCGTCATCTAATGAGATTGAATAAAATCAATGAAATAGAGATACATTATAAAACCTGACCACTTTCCCAAGGTAACATATTCATAAATATGGATAGGAACCATGGTCCACTAACCCATGCGACCTGGACCCCCAAGTAATCAAGATGATTGACTGCATAAGGTAAAAATTGAGAGTAAGGCAAACTTGTAAGATATACAATTTGACAGTTTGGAAAACCATTCATTGAAGAAACAATATACAAACCCAATTTTGGAAATCTCTCACGAACCAATTCCTCAAAAACAAGTTGATCGACCTGAAAAGAGAAGCAAGTCATCAGATAAAGATTTAATTCCCAAATAAAAAAACTATTCAAGTAGTTTCCTCAGTTGAGGAAACAAATGAAACCAATGCAATTCTAAAAAGACGACAAACTTTACCTGGGACTCAATCATTTCCTCAGAATAATATCCATCAAAGTAGTCATCAATTATGCCCATTAAAGTCCTAAATTGCGAGGGAAAAAAGGAGCGCAAAAATATAAGCAAATTAAGTTAAAATCATATAACCTAAAACCAAGTTTATCTGCTGCGTATGCTTGAGGCCAGACAGGCTGCAAGTGAGATGCCATGCAGCTATGGTTGTCGATTTAAAGAAACATGATTACACAAAAAGAGGTAGACTTACCAAAAGGCATTTTCTTCAGGCATGAGGAGCAGTAATAATGCAGCGAAGAAATTCATTGCCTGCATTTGTAGTTACTATTAAATACGAGCAATTTCTGGTAATATTACATCCTTCAGGTGATACTTCATATAAAACTGTAAAAAAGGAAAGAAATCCATCTTGATTTCTTGAGTGAGACCAAAACTAGTTCAGCAAAAATGGCAGAGGGAGAAAAAGAAAAAGTAGTTCTGACAATGTTCAGCCACTAAAAATGACAGTAATGTGTGATCACATTTCAAACGAAATACCTGGCAGTACCCAACGGAAGGATTATGCCGTGCATAAGCAGTCAATAACCGTCTCAATGCATTTCTACCACCTTCATCCAGAGCAGGATGGCCTGGAAATGTACGGGGTAAATCCTGCATATTAAAAAAACAAAATGGATTCATACACTGATTAGTAATAACACTTCTGGAAGTGAATGAAAGGACAAAAAGGCTGCAACCTTCTCAATTTGACCCTTCCATTTCTCAGCTACACATACAGAATCTGTAACAGGCCCTTTTGTATCTTTATCTAAGCTATGTGGTTCAGTTTTATTGCCAGTTTCTGAAGCTAGCAACTCCTCGTAATACTTTTCAACTCGTCGTGTCTTCACTCCTACGAAGGCCTGCCAAAGCTGTTTTTTTTTTTTGCAAGAAAAAGAAGAAAAAACTACTTTGAAGCTCATTTAGAAATGAATGATATTCAAAAAATAGCAAGCCTAACAGTACTCTTTACCTCGCCTCTGAGAGCCATAGGTACTCCTCCTTGAACAAGAACCTCCAACTCCTCTTTCCATGGAGATAAAGATTCAGAAGAGGCCACGGCACCGGTAAAAACAATCAATTGGCCACTCACGTTGTCACTTGATGGTGTATCTTGAATAGGATCTGACTTTTCAACATCATAAAATTCATCTTCAGAATCTTCCTCAGACATCCCTTTTGGAGATCGAGCTTCTTCAATAGACGGAAGGAGCTTCCTCATTCCATTCTCATGTTCATTTCTTGATGAACCTTTCTTTTTCCTTACTCGACCACTCAACATCTCTTCAATTGAATGAAGAGAAGGTCTAATATCTGTCCATATCTGTATCATATGAGATTTTGCATCTTTATCTACTGCCACCTTCTCCTTTTCTACACCATGTGGACTCAAGTCAAAGGAATCAGAATTCACGCAGCTTAATTCTTCTCCTTCAACATCATTTGCTGTCCTAGCCTCTGTTTCATGCTCAGAAGCTTCGTTGTCATGCACCTTTTTATCTTCATGAATTAATGACCCATTGACAAGCAGCTGGGAAGACTCTAGTTGTTGTTCCAAGAACAAATTCCACCTATCTGATCTTTCTTCCTCTTCCTCCTAAAATCACATGAATCTAAATTATACTAGGACCAATCCTTTTATTGAAATATTAGAACAAACTACTTTTGTATCAAACTTTCCCTCAAACTATTGGGTTTCTGAAAAATGTCTCCAGAAACTGACACTAAATCAATTATGGAATCCAAAGTTCCGTAACTTAAATTTCGAAATTTCTATGATTTTAATTTGCAAGGCAATGATTTCTTGTTTACTTCTTTATTTCAGAAAGAAATGTAGCCTGCTTTTGATTTTTGAAGCTATAAGAAGAATGAAACCTTGTATATGTTGGCGTATTCTCGATATCGTTGTACATGTTGAGGTCTGAGAGCAAACCCATATGCATCCCTACTGACGCAGATTTAGAAAAGACAAATCGAGAAAATGTCAAATATTTTATTAAAGTAGAGAAAATTTATATAAAAAAATCTTCAGAAAACAAATCGAGGAAACGCAATATATTTTACCAAAACCTACAATGAGCAAACTTCAAATCGCATCTCGAGTTTTAATTACCTGAAATCGGCCTCCAATGTGTGCCTACTCAAATTAGAGAACAACATTTTCTGAATACCTATTTTCACTTTCCATAACGCTCGACCTACGTTAGCACGAGTTCTACTTCGTACAAGAAAATTCACGTTTATCGAACCATTATAAATTTCAATGAGATAAAATTCAAGCAAAAAACAGCCCCACTCTGAATCAGAAGCACAGCATGCTCAATTGGAAAAACGAGAATATTTTCCCAATATTCAAAGCCAAAGAAACCAAATCGAGCTCTAGCATATCAAAATCACCAAGAAGCTAATCCGATCGGCTTGATCAAAGACGAAGACGGCGAAACGAAGAAATGCGAGCCCAAACCTCAGATCAGAGAGATGGAAGGCGGGAATCCGCGCGAAACGAAGGAATAAAAGCTTAAAAACCAAAATTCCAAGGACCTAAACCACGTGGAGAAAGGAAAAAAAAAAGGTAGCACAAAAAGATGCGCACCTCTTGTGGTCGAACGCTACAAGAGGGTTTATGGTTTTGGAAGCCGCCTCCATTGACAAAGATTGAATCAGAGAGGCTTCGCGGTAGAACAGGTGATGAAGATCTAGTAGTTCGTTTGACTTTCTGCAACGGAATCCTTAATTCCGCTCCATTACTGCCGCGAGACTTGAGCGCGCGAGACTGATTACTGAGCCGCGGAGCAGAGAGAGAGAGAGAGAGAAGGCACATGCAAGAGAGCGGCGAGATTAGCGTCACGTTCTTACCGGAAGGTGCTTCACGATTAATCTTAATTAACTTACAAATTAATTTCTAATATTAAACTAAATACTTTTTTAATCTAATAAAAAGATAATTTAAATATTACATGTTATTTGCTGATTGGATGACACGTCGGCGAAACAGGTCCCACTGAAATTTAGACGATGAAAGCAAGATATTTTTGGCCTTTTATGGAAAAGGTGTTTTTTCTAATTAAAGTCAATTATAATTTATACCACTTTTTCTCGAATTTTTATTCAATATTTTTAATATATAAATAAGTAATAATAATAATAATAATAATAATAATAATGACGAAAAGATAAACCCTAACCCCGACAATCTTCACTGTGATGGACGACATCGGATTCATAGATCTCTGATTTTTTTTCTGGATTTTCTTTCTAAGATATTAAAAAAATAAAATTGACAGTTTGACTTGTGTAAATTCAGTCAACGTGCATGTTCGTTGACTAATTTGGTTGGTTGACTTTTACACAAGATCACATGACACGACAAATTAAGTGACATGGATAAGACTTGATTTCTCTTTTCCAAAAATAATAATAATATTCATAATGCCCAAGAGTTGACTTTTTGAAATTTCGTGACTATGAATTTCCCAAGCTTGAATGAGATCCATATCAATCGACATAATTGAAAAGCTCATGCTCTTCCACGGTCAACAGTTTCTAAATATAGAAAAAGGGTGCTCCAAATTTAAGCGAAAAACCCTAGAAGAAATTCTTACGAGTTAATTCAAGCTATCCGGATCTTATTTCGAGTGAGCGTTTCGATCAGCTTCATCGGGCCCGGACCGGTATGCATCCTCGAGAACCAAACAACGAAGACGACGACGAAGAACTGCCCGAGGAAGAAGAAGAAATTCCATGGAATAAATCAGACAAATAATTCCCCATATCATCAGGCGAGAATCTGATCAGCAACCCTAAATTCCTCTCTGCGCTAAGCAAAACGAAATTTCTTTCGTAAAATTCTACGTATGCCGGCAGAAGTTTGCTTGCAATTGACACTTTGAGTTCATCCCTGAGCTTGGAATCAGTAACAATCCATGAAGTTTGCTTTCTGTATGCTTCTTCGAAAGCTGCGTTGAATTTCTTGAAGCTTTCCCTCGCAGCAATGGCTGACCCGTTTCTCTCTTGTAAAGATGATAGCACTTTAAACCAAGCTGTAGATTCATAGCTCGAAGCGTATAGTTTAGCTTTTTTCTTGTGGGTTGAAATCCAGGAATCGCCGAAGAGGTATCTGAGGTTGGTTTTGGAGACTTTTTCAAGGATAAACTGGAGATTATTGGCGAGAAAAAGATACGATAAGGAGACATCTTTGAAGAGATTGGATTTCGTATCGAGCTTGCAGAGAAGAACTAAGATTAGCCAAGCTAAGTGGGTGGCCACAAATGGCGTCGAAGAATCGTCGGGGAAGAGAATCTCGAAGTATGAATCGGTGAACTGGGGATTTGCAGAGTGTTTAATGTCTGTGATGATGAAAGAGAGAGTTCCACTGTAATCTGCAAGAGCAGCTATGAAAGCCATAGCCCAGCGAGTTAGTGGGTGGATTCCGCCGCCGTACACCTGCGACTTGGACTGATCTTTCTGAACTGTGGATTCAAATTCAGAGATAATACCTCGAATTGAGTCTCTGAGTTTGAAGAGAGACGAAAGAGCTTGAGATTTGACGGCGGAAGTTGATGAGAAGTTGAAAACGGACTCCGTTTCCGGCCAGAGATCGGAGATTGCTTCGTGAAGATCGAGAAGTGGAAAAATTCTTTCGATTTCCTCCTTGTTTTTGGCGATCAGTTCTGGAAATTTGAAGAGCTTGATCGCTCCTTCCTTGGTTATTTTACTGAAACATGATTCTGCTATTCCTGGTGAAGATGAAAAAACATGATCGGAGATAATTCTCTCTCCTCTGAACAACTTTCTCACAGCGATCTTTACGACGGCGATCCAGTTCTTGATTAAAAGTTCGATGGATTCCCAGTTCGTTTTCCGAAATTGAGAGAGCTTGAATCTCTCAATTCCAAGACGATATAGCGATTCATCGAGGATCGATTTTCTGATAATCTTATATATCTTCACGCACTCTTCTCTATATCCAGAACTGATCATACATTCAGCTATGGATTTCAGATCAGACATGGCCGATTCTGAAGCACTTTCCAGTTCAGAATCCGTACGCACGTCGTCATCTTCGTCGGAGTTAGATGATCCACCGGGAAATCGGCTGGAGACTGATTCTGGATCGAGATGGCTACGGTTGGCGACAAGGATTTGATAGAACTCTTTCTCGAGCCTTTTCATGGCTATTTGCATAAGCTTTTGAGCGCGAGAGAGTTCGCCGGAGCTAGGGTTTTCGACGATCAGGTGATCCATGATTTTTCTCAAATCGCCGACCGATTTGAGAAGAACTCCAGCTTCTTTGGTGGAATTGAAAGAGTTTAGATCCCATTTGGCGATAACAGACTCTGCACTTTCTAGGGTTTCCTCCATTGTTGACTCCAAAAATGGTTCTGCAATTACCATCCTTGAGAGAGAGAGAGAGAGGAGCTTGAAATCGTTAATGGCGGGAGTTGTTGAATATCGTAATAAATAGAAGAAAGTGAAGCCGAAGACTTCACGTTGGACAGCATATCGTTGACTAAATAAGTTGACTTACACGTGTCAGCAGTAACGTCGTTCACACCTAAATTCTCCCTACTAATGGAGACAAATCACGTCGCTAGACTGTGACTTTATAATTATCAAACGAATGAATTTCGTTGACTTCTAATCATATTTTATAATAAATGATCCATAATATATACGAAAAATTAAAAAAAATATGACGAGACCCAAAATGCAACGTGTACGTTTGTTCAACGGGGCGAATGCGAAAACAATTTATAATTATCGGTCAATTGATATTATCACGGAGCATCACACTTGCCGATGTACCGGGCAAGATCAGATCTTGCGACCACCAATTTCGCATCGGAGTTACCCATTAATCGGGCTGTTGTTTTGGTCAACGATTACTACGTCCTAAAGTCAAATGGGTATTTTATGAATTTGAAGTTTGTATTTGACAAGTTAGTTTTGGTATCGTTCTTCTTCTTCGCTCGATCTAGGTGCCTGCCGGATGCAAGAGAGTTGTGGAAATTGGAACCACAGCACTCCCCGGGAGGGGAAGGTGCACGTCGGGCCGAGCTGGTTTTGCCCTTATTTTGAACTGGCCGTTGAGGTTCTTGTTCAAAGAAATAGGATTCGAAGACGGTGTTTTTAAAATAGAGAATTGGGGTGGCGTTGCTCGGGACCCACAAGTAAAAACCGCAATTCTCGGGTTGGTTTCAAATTAATTAAAATTGAATCAATATAAAATTTTGGAATGAATTTAGGACGGATGATAAATTTGAGCCTAATTTTAATTGGGTTTGGGTCGGATTCTAATTAGCATTATATAAAAAAATTGACCAATAGACCTGAACAACTTTTACGGTTTTTTAATTTAAAAATCATGAAATAAACCGTGCACCTAAGAACAGGCCGGTTTTTCCCATCCCTACTCTCCAAGGTCTGCACCAGAACCTCGAGCAGGAGAGTTGTTGGCTGTTGCTCATTTAGGGTTTCTGATTACTTTTGTCACATGGGTCGAACCAGGTTAGGGCTTTTATGGCCCAGTGGGCCGTTTCTATGTTTGTTCTAGGAAAATGTTTCCCTTAGAATTTCAATTTGGTCCTCAAACTTTCCCTATTTCCGGACTAAGCCCTATTTGTTTTTTCACTCTTGCTAATTTCGGCCTAAGTGTTAAAAAAAAATTGAGCTCTTCAGACTTCCGATACGAACAATCTGATCCTCCATCGGATGTAAGATGTATCTGAACCCCTGAATTTTTTTTTAATTTTTAATTAATTTGACTAAGCAAACCTTATCAGAATGATTTTAAATTTTTAACACATTCATAACAATAAAATATACTAATATAAAAATTTTAAATATTTTCAGCAATGATACGATTTACTATAAATTATTTCATACATAAACAAACAAATTTTGTTAAAATTACATACGGCAGTAAAAATTATTGCAACATTTGTCACACATTTACAGTACTGTAAGACAATACTCCGCAAAGTTTCGTGAATTTTTAACTATTGTACAATTTACTATAATTTTTTTAGACGATTAAGGGTCAAATCGTTCGTATCGGACGTTCGTAGAGCCCAAATTCTTTATTTTTTTTTTAAATTTAGGTCCAAATCGACTTATTTACCTACCACTCAAAGTTTTTCTTTGGTTTTTACTCTTTAAATAATGAACTTGTTTTGATTCCTCGTGAAGCAATTTCATAGTAATTTAACAAAAAAATGTGATCATAGTACATGAACGGATCAAAGGAGAAGTTACAAACCCGGTTCGAAACAGACAAAGCTTCCTATACATAGACCACAACATCAGACGTTCGAAACCGTAAAAGACTCGACAACTGTGTGTAGTTTGTCCTTCATTTTCTCCCATCTTCTCTCGTTCGATCCGGTGGTCAGAGTGTAGAATTTCCCTGCCATTTATTTCCGCAAATATCGAATCAATTTTCTTCGATTGAAAATCAATGACCGTATGTGTTCTAGAATGAAAAAAGGAAAAGAAATTCGATACCATTGGCAATGGAAATCGTGCTAAGAGCGTGGCGGGTGTAGTTCGGTGCCTGAGCTATGAACTCAAACATGTAATATGCTTTTCCGTCCACGTCCCGCTGCGGTATAATCGTACAAGTTCATCAAGAAACATAGTAATATCAAAAGAAATCTTGGGGTGACGAGCTGCCATGAAAACACACTTTTTTAATTGTTTTCAAGTTTCGTTTATCATTTAATTCATCAATTTTCTCGTTTCATTCTATTGTTCTTCGATTCGTGTATACAAGGGGTCCTATCAAAAAGGTTGAAGAAGGTAACTTTGCAATTATCGGTTCTTAAATATAATCTTGGGGTGACGAGCTGCCATGAAAGCACACTTCTTTAATTGTTTGTAAGCTCCGTTTATCGTTTAATTCATCGGTTTTCTCATTTCATTCTATTTCTTCGATTTGCGTATACAAGGGGTTCTATCAAAAGGTTGAAGAAGGTAACTTTGCAATTATCTGTTGTTAAATGTAATCTTGGGGTGGTGACGAGCTTCCATGAAAGCATACTTCTTTAATTGTTTCTAAGTTCCGTTTATCATTTAATTCATCGGTTTTTTCGTTTCATTCTATTGTTCTTCGATTCGTGTATACAAGGGGTCCTATCAAAATGTTGAAGAAGGTAACTTTGCAATTATCCGTTCTTAAATATAATCTTTCTATTGAACAATTAAACAATGCTGAAGAACAGAAACGAACCTCGGTTGCATCGATCAACTTTGTTTTCTGGGTAGGAGGGGCTAAAACCTTTTTGATCAAAGTCTCGGCAACCTATAAACACGAAGCGACGAACTATAAGATAACTATGTTGAGAAAAAATAAAAATCTAATCATTGATGAAGGACCTCTTTTGGTGATCCAAAATCTCGAATGTCCTGTTTGTTCGTTTGAATCACATTAACGCTCACGCTTTCGAGCGGTTCGATCACGTCCTTGAACACCTTGTCTTGACCCTCTATTACAACTTCCTGTCCGAAAATCGACACAAAACGATCATCAACCAACACACTTGTTGATGTTATCATAATAAGAACGAATGGAAAAATTGACTTACCTGCCACCCAAATGGATATACAAACTGGTAACCATCTTTGTTGTCGGTGACTGGAAGAAATCCTTTTTTTGTTTCTGCAGCAACTGAGAAATATCAAGAGTGTGGTTTTAGAAGGTAGAGAACATATATAATCAAATAGATCATAAATACGAGCTTAATGAATAATTAAAAGAAATTTGGACAGAAAACCAGACAGATTTAGCAATTTGACGAGGAGTAAATGTGAAGCTCTTACATGATGCAGAATTAGGGTCGAGAAGAGAAATCCAAGGGATAATGGCACCGCCAGCAAGCAATTGGCGCCTTCCGGGATTATCTGCCACCGATAAATTATAATCAGGCTGAAATACGAACAGTAATCTGAAGCACTTCGTTCAAACACAATCGAATCAAGAATGCGAAAGAAATTGGGGTTTTTTTTCACTGCTGCTTAATAGAAACAGGAATTTAAAGTCGAACCTGGGTAAATTTGAGCTTGAGAACCTGCCCCTTGCTCGGACTTGACAAGAAATGAGATTCCTCTCTTGCAGCAAGGAAGTCTCCCATGGAGATTCCGTGACTGAACCAGCACACAAAAGATCCGCCATTAACAAGTATTGAAATAGTTAGAGAGAGAGAGAGAGAGAGAGAGAGAGAGAGAGAGAGAGATTTGTGAGACCTGAGGAAGATGATTGAGTAAAAGGGTCTTCTGAATGGAGGGCGAGTTGTGCAGAGACGCCATTGATAACTCGACTACTTGGGAGTGAAGCTTTTTGCAGTGTTCTTATGGCGACCTTATCCTCTTCCCCTATCCATCGCTTCCACGTGGCACCTCGGGCTTTCGTTTGGTAAATGGGGCCCATGCCACGTAAACATAATACGAAGTAATTTTCAAGAATTTCTTCCGAGTTTTATTTCTAAACTTCAAAATTGAAAATAATTTAATAATAGTGCTAGAACTTCCATAGCTAATTAAAAATAAGATTTCACCTAATAAATAATAAGAGAGTAAGACAATAAATAAATAAATATTTTAAGGCTAGTATAGAAAAAAGGTTGGACATTCTATCTGGTTGAATTTTGGAAACTTTATCTTAAAATAGAATCAGAATCTGAACTCATAGTTTCAGATTTTTTAAACTAACACCGGAATCAACGATTTTGTTTTCGTTCAAGTTTTAAACCAATTTTATTTATATTTAAAAAAATTAAAATATAACAATAGTATATATATATTTATTATATTTAGGTCGAGTTTTAAATAATTTGGAAGATTTATAACTAATTTTAAGATTTGTATAAGATTTTATTAAGATTTGGGTTGAATTTTACTTAATTTTAGAATTTTTTATTTCACGATTCTGGTTCCGGTTTTATAATTTTTTATTCCTAAAAATTGACATAAAAAACTAAAACTAAATTAAAATCAACAATTCTGGTCCAAATTTACCTATTCCTATCTGAAACGCTTCTCAGTCTATTATTGGGATTACAAACTTAGCTTCAGTCGAATCAAAGTCTAAGTGTTCGAGTGAGAATTGTGCAGATTTATGATCATCCTATCATAGAACATGAACTATACACATTAAAGAATCTCGGTTCGTCTTTAAAGTCGAATTATACTTTATATTTTGGATCTTGAAATATGATTGATCAATTTAAGCTTCTTTTCATTTTCTGAAATCTTTTTCTCCAATGTCAAATACTCAATCTAGGAGATATTGAAATGGCATTATAGACATTTCACCATGCCTGTGATAGAGATATTAACTGGCATTAGCAAAAGTACAAATAAATATAATTAACACTAGAATGAATGATAATGAAGCAAGAACATCCACTAAGTCGAACGCCATCCATCTCGGGTCACCTATCGATCTTGGGTCGCCCATCGATCTCGGGTAGCCTGGAAAGATCGAACTCCATCCTTGCCAAGTGATAATCTTCCGAGCCAACTTATTCCTAGCCATAATAACAATATTTTGATCAAATCCACAACAATTAAGACATAGAAAATTAGAATCCTAAAGAACAATATAATTTTCTAACACTAGAGTCTGTAGAGCAATATATAATTTCTATTGGTTGCATCTCTAATCGGCTTAGGATGTTGATGTACGATTCCAACAATTATAACATCGTTTGGATGTCTCTAACTTTGTAGTGATATCTATATGCACGACCGAACATGGTCCCTGTGCCGACAACAAGATTGGATCCTGTGTGGAATTATTAGGTTAATTCTTAACTTAATCATGGTCTTGGAGTTATTTTTTTTGCTGCGAATATTCATATTTTTTTAATATTATAATCTATTGACCTATTATGACGAGAAGATACTTTTAAAATTATTATTTGATAAAAGATGAAGACATTCTTTACCAATAATGTACTAATGAAAAAAATAAGAATTATGGATGAGAAATAATTGACTACTCCAATGTTTCCTTGAGATTGAACATGGAAACGAGAATCATTGATTATGAAGCAAGCGACTCTGAAGCCAGAGAGTAAAAACGAAGCCAGAGAGTAAAGACGACGACCCTAAGAACACATATCCTACAAATCCCAAGTAAACCACAACGTTCACAGCTCAAAACGCGTTATAACAGATAAGATGGAGAATTCTACTTATATGCAGTATAAATTTCTTTGCCAAGAGATGTGGGATCGTGCAGTCTCATTTAAACAAGCTGGACTTTCACAAACAACAAAATATTGAGTCATCTTTATTTTCGGTTGAAATAAATTTTTCATCAATGGCCTCGAAGATTCCCAACACGGGATTTATAATCTAGAAGAGTTGTTGACTTTTCAATTTAGAAAGAAAAGGACATCATTCTTATCCAACCATGAAAGGGCAGGCAATCGATATACAATATAAAACCCTAATATTTATCAATTGCATAGTCTTTCATATCCTGCGTAATCAAAGTTTATAAGACCCTGAAAGTAAACTGGCCTCACATCATCTTTACGAACCGTGCAGACCTCCTACGCGACAAAGTCAACCCTAGGTTCCTTATAAAACACCTAGAGAAGCCATGGCTGCAACCTAAACGGAGAAGAAGGAACAGAAATGGCAGCTTTTGAATCCTCGAAGCTCGTCTCTCTCGTCCTCAAGATCGTCACTTTTGCCCTCCTTTTGATCTCGCTCATAGTTCTTTCCACAGTCTCTGTAACTTTGGCGGGAGTTTTGGGTTATGAAAAGTTTAGTTTTACATACTTCAAAGCCTTCAGGTACGAGCCCTAAAATCGCTTTTTTCCCACTTTTTTCACAGATTTGGATTATTATATGATCGATTAATGATGGGTTTTGGCCAAAAAAAAAACAGGTACTTGGTTTCGGTAATAGTCATAGGTATTGTGTTTACACTCGTGCAAATTGGTCTATTCGTCTTCCACCTTAAAACCAAAGAAGATGGCCTGCTTCTGCTTCATTTCTATGGGGATAAGGTCAGAAAAAGAAACATATTTATTAGAATAAACATATTTATTTAGCCTTATTATTATTATTATTATTTTGAAACTAGGGTTTTTGAATGATTATGCAGATGATTACTTTCCTTCTAGCAAGTGCAGCTGGTGCAGGTTTTGGAGCTTCGATTGATCTGAAAGAACTGCTACACCAAAACGGCGTCGAACTCTCCACTTATTTCGCAAAGGTGGATGCATCAGCTAGCCTCGTTTTGCTTGCTGCTATCTGCACTGGGGTTTCTTCAGTCTTCTCTTCTTCTGCTCTTCCCAAGACCCTCTGATCTATCGAGAACAATTCATTATTCTACGCTATTTTTCTTCTTGTTTTAAAAATAGAGAAGAATAATTCAATTGACGGAGTCGTTCATTTGAATTATTGGCAAAATAAATTAATAAAATATTATTGAAATGCTTTTACCAATTCCTCTTCCCATGTTTTATTTAAATAAAACAAACAACATTATAATAATTTTCGGGCATGCGACAAGAAATGATAGACCTAAAATTAATAATTATTGTTTTATTATCAATTAATTACCATGGTCGAAATTTAAACCAATTTGATGTTGAACTAGTTTTGGTTTTACCCAATGAACCTTTCGATTCGGGTTCCAAACTCAATTAAAAGACTTGTAACTTTTCTTAAATTAATCAAAATTATCGTTCGGTTGGGAAAAACACTTTCTCGCTCGGATATGGACATGACCAGTAGGGGTGGGCAAACGGTTAACGGGTCGGGTATTTTTTTTAAAAATACCCGGCCCGTTCGGGTATCGGGTATGAAGCAGTACCTGAAACCCAGATCTACTCGAAGAAACGGAAAAATACCTGGATCCAGGTATTCATGGTATTTTTGGGTCTACCCAAAATTTAAACCTTTCTGAAATATTGCTTATCCGGATCCGGGTACGATCCGGGTATTTTTGGGTTTTGATAAAAAAAAAAAAGAGGATATCATTGAAAAAATCGTAAAATTAATTATTGGAGGGCTGAGCTGGGCTACAGGTATTAAACACGGGTATCAGGTATTTTTATAATACCTGGTACCCGGACTTCCTACTCGTTTACCCGAATCCGAAATTTATATTTTTACCCGTTATCCTACTCGTACCCGGCCCGGACCTTACGGTTTCGGGCTAGACCTTAAGGTCCAGTTCGGGTTGCCCAGCCCTAATGACCAGGATCGATAATGGAAATATTATGTCTTGTGAGAGAACGAATAATAAGAAAGGAATATCATCCTCGTCCGAAATTGCAGCTTTGATTTCTTACAGTGATTGATAGCGAAACCTATCTTATATGTCACGATAAATGACGATAGAAGAATAAGAATTTATATTCAAATTCTTATGATGAGGAGCCATGGTTAAACCTTCGTCTTCTTCCTTCGTCTTCAGAGAAAACCCTAGATGTCAAGGGAAGAAACTTCCTGTATAAAATTCAAAACCAAATTCTTCCTAGATTTGTACAGAAACTCCCCACAAACTGTTGATTATCATTTTTCTCTAATTATTCACTCCATCGAAAAAAGAAGTGATTCAGTGCAAGTCTGAATCTCATGCTCACAAAATGGGTGATCCTCTCTGACGTATACTGAGTTGTCCAGTTTGATGTTCTTGCGATTTTCGTCCTCGTTTCCTGCTCCTCGGCTTGAAATATTACTTCTAGGCTCAGATTGGGATCTTCCATAGATTTTAGAAGATGGGGTTTTCCAGCCTTCTTCGTCTTCTTCGAAGTAGCAAAGCTGGCTAAAGTTTCCGAACCCTTGAATCCCACGTGTCAGCTTTCTGGCTCTACTTCTCTCATCCCTGAGAAAGATTGAGTTTTCGAGAAGCTCCAAAACTCTCTCGGATAAGTTTCTCACTCTTAGACCCCAATCAAACCTGCTTTGACAAATGGGAAAAGATTAGACGAAACAAAATATGAATGTTGAGTCATGTTTTTGTAGATAATCAAAAGATCGAGGATTTAAGAGAGAGAGAGAGAGAGATGATCATTTAAAGCCTGCCTTTTATCATCAACGTGTTGAAAGCTTGACATGTTCTTGATGATCTCCTTGGTATCCTGAAACTCGTCGAAAAAGCTCTTCGGTCCATGCGTTAGAAGGTGCTCCAATAATATCAGAGCTTTGTAAGACATTCTCCAGTCCTTCACTTCAAACTTCAACAGCCTGAAATTTCAATTATTTTCTATGAAATTTGATGAATTTTTCTACGAAGAACAGTTCTGTTTCAAGAACCCAGAAACCTTTTTCGAAGAACATCCACGATTCTCCAATAATCATCAATATCAAAAGCTGCTCGAGCTATCGTCGCCATGATCGGTGTTTTGGGCGGCCATGGATTCCCATCCGTAGCTTCTTCTGCCATTCTTTTCAACAGATGAACCCAAGAAAAAACATCAAATCCCAGAGAAAAAAACCTACAAATTCTACAAACTTTTGTCGTAAATTCGGGAAAAACGATGATTATTTACTAACAGTTGAGCAGGCGTTACATCAGTCAACACCAGCCTCGCAGACTTGATCTTCTCTTTGAAGAAGAAAGAGGCTTGCTTCTTGAAATCCTTGAACGAAGGGCTATCCATAAGCATCGTCTCTGCGAGTGTTGATTAGAACACGATTGATTGATTTCTTACCAAAATGATTTGAAAATATTGCAGAAGATTTCGAAAGCTCCATCAGCAAGGTACGTCAGAAGAACAACTGCTCCATTAACTAAACAAACACCAACTACTCTTCAAAAGTGCAGCAGATAATGTCTGTAAATTAGGACGATGAAGTTAAAAAAGCAAACCAGGTGATTCAATTATAATATTGCTCGTTTTGGGTTAGAATTTTTATAGATTTTGTTCATGAATTTATAGTTCAAAACGCTTTGACATAATTTATATTATTCAGCAATCAATCTGAGATTGTACACGTGTAAACTTGTTCATTTTAAGATGGAAATCTCATGTTTATAATTCAAAACATGTTGTACTAGGTAAAAATTTGTCACTACTAATATATATTATAAATTTTACTTTGTCAATCAGTGTAAAATTGTACATGTCACCGGGCATAAACTGAATTCTCACTATCAATAACGTATTAAGCCGTCCTTGCTTTTTTAGGTAAGTCGCCTCTAAAGAGGTGATGTCAAGGGAGACATATCACCGAGTATTTGGTTACGGTTCTTTGTCCTCGAGTTCAATTTCTCGTAGAAAGTTGTCCTAAAGACAAAACTAAGTTCAAAATCAACATTTTTTTTCAATTTTTCATGATTAAATCCTTTACTTCCGTTGATTTTTTTCATCTTTGAACGTGTACGGATGACAATCGAGTGCATCTGCGGCTATCATGACATATTATACGATCAAACTTGCTCGGGATGCTAAAATTTACTTAGATATATCAGCCATGCAATGCTCCCACCTTCGAATTCCGAGGATAAACGAGCAATATCGATGTAAATCGAGTTCAACCAATTCCGAGGATATACTAGCCGATTTCTCAATAAGCATATTGGAGAAGATAAAGTGATTTAGTTGAGACTCTAAATTACCAAGGTTCTGTTCAACTAAACAATATCTGAGCCTTGATCATGAAATTACCCAAAAGAAGACACAAAAATATTCTCACGAAATCAATCAACAGACCCAAAAGAAACAGTATTAGAATTCAGTTCGGGTCGAAAATGTCAAGATACTCGAAAAATCTCCCATTAAAACGATGAAAAAACACTCAGATTATAAATTTCTGTATCGTTCATCGCTGCCTAACCAACTGTATAGTTTGTTTAAAATCATTACGGTCGAATAATTCAACTATATCGATGGTTACCTTGCTAGTGTTAAATCCGGCCTGGAAGGCAATCAATTGTGAATTTTCCACATTCCAGTCCTATAACCTGTAGACATGAGTGCCAGTTCCCAAAGCATATTGGGTATGCTCCATGTTCCCACCTTGGATCCTGGAATTTCCGACCAGTTCACCGATGTTTCGATCATGGGAATCTTAAACCACTTGCACAGAAAAACTACCTCAACATCGAAGCACCACCTGGGCAAAGTTCACTTTTGCTAATTTAGTTCATGGCTCGAATTGAATTTTCATTTACTTTTTTCATACATTTAAAATAATAAACATCCAGAGTTTCTTTGAGATAGTTCAAGTACCGTTTTAGGCGAATGTTTGTGAAAAGCTTTCTTGCAGCCGATCTGGTAAACATCTTAAAACCACACTGTAAAACATGAAGGTGAAAAGATCAGAATACAATAAGAGTGGGCACGGGCTAGTCCGGCTTGATTTTATCCCAAAATAAAATCAGAATTAAAATTCACTGTTTCAAATTTTTAGAACCAGAACTAACGATTCTGATTCTATGATGGTTTTAACAATAAAATATATATTTTTAATTATATTTGAGTCAATTTTAAGTAATTGGGTGAGTTTATATCCAACTTTAAGATTTATATCGAATTTTATTAGGGTTTGGGTCAAGTTTTACTCGATTTTAAAACTTTTTTTACTTGTGGTCCTGATTCTAGTTTTTGGTTTTTTATTCCTAAAAACCGACACCGGCCCATAAATCACGGTTTTTTAAAAATTAGAACAAAAACCGGATTAAAACAGTCGGTTCCGGTCTGGTTTTGCCCACCCCTTGATTAGTTCATTTTAGTTTCATTTCAATAAAATGGCAATAATCAACAGCATCCACACTATTAATTCTGAATAAAAGTTGGCCAACCAGGCAAGCTCGTATACAAAATGAAGAAAGTACTTGTGTATCTCGGATTCCAGGGCCTGCCGCAAGAAGAACAACAAGATGGAAACCCTTCATCAAGAAATTTCTGTACCACTTTCTCTGAAACGAAAGCAAAATGGTTTAAAAAAGCAAACTCGGTCAAGGCGCGAAGATACAGAAGAAAGCATCATTATTAAACTAAACCGTTGCTAGAGCTTTTTCTTCCAAATGAGCACGAGAACCGAATGCAGAAATTGGAATGTCCGCTATTCTAAGACTCGAATCATTAGTGGCTGATTTCTTTCTGGCAGCTGAGTGTATCTAGCCAAAAAAAAAGTTGTTTCTATCAACTAATGATGGTATTTGAAGACCTAATTGGAAGTTCTTCACTATAATAGTTCAGAGAATGTTTTTCAAACCTGGTATTCAAGTTTTTCAAGGTCCACAATCTTTGTTGCTCCATCAGCATCCAGCATTAGCAGTAGTTCACCACGCGAATGAAGCATTCCCTGTTTCACAATTCTTATATGAAGGTATGAACCTCGATCAATTGTCTCCGAACATAGGAGAGAAAACAAGAACCCTTTTAAGCATCAAAAACACTTATAAATAGTAGAGGTTGGACAATAAATTAACTTACTTTTCTAATGGCTTCACCTTTCCCACAGTTCCTACCTAAGAGGATAACCCTCACATTGTCTACTTTATATTTCTTCACGAAACCAAACGCTACTTGCTTTGTCCCGTCAGCACTTCCATCATCAACAATTACCACCTTTGGAGGAATACAAAACAAAAAAAAAACAGACAGAAATTTTAAAAATAATTAACATTATTTACACTTCAATCTTAGTCAGTTGACCATGCATTCCAGCATGGAAAACTGCAGATCAAAATTGAAATTTCACTTTGAAAATTGTTCATTTCACAGATAATATTTATCTAAGCTTGAAAACAAAAAAAATATCTCTCTATTCCACCAAATATTTGGTGAATAAAAAGAGAGCTTCACACAGGAAGAAAAGACTTTGTAAAAACAATATGAATATTTGCCATAGTTACCTCGGTGTCAAGGAGACTAAGATTTAATCATTATCGACAAGTGACATTGAGAAGAAATAAAACTTACACCAATATTAAACTTTTTATACCTTTCATTAGGAAATTCAAGCAAGTAAAAGCTAATCTGAAAAGAAATATTTAAAGGTAATGGATTAAAAAAATACCTCATATGAAAATGAATTATCTTTAGAGGCACGCTGTTGAAGATAGCTACAAAACAAACATTCAAATGTCAAAAATATTTTCATAAAATCTTAGAAAAATTAGGCATGCAACTCTGAAAGACTCCCCTTTCGTTTATAATGCAATACTAGATAAAAAAACTCAGATCCTATAACGAGGTAAAGGAAATAAAGTTAGCCAATTCTCAATACCACCACGTTCAAACTCTCTTTTTTTACGAAGTGAATGAATATCCCAACTTGTTATCAACGAATAATAAAATTATCTAAGCCAAAAACAAANATAATCAAAGATATATACTTCTCAGCTGGATCGTAAATAGAAGGACATGGAACCTAAACAAATAGTTGGAAAATTTTATTTTCATCCAAAGCACCATTTCAAACACCAATTGATTGAACCATAAAATAACTAACATTACACCACGATGAATGACTGCAACAAAGTCATAAGAATAACAAGAGGGCTTGAGAGTTTGAGCTCATTCTGAAAATATAAAGTTTTGAAAACTAAATTACACGACAGGGACTTAAGATCAAACTAAAAATATAATCTTTAGCAATCAAAACAATCAAAACAACAGATTTGAATAACAACATAATTCCCTAGACTGCCTTTCAAGCAAACAAAAAGAAAACAGGAAAGGGTAAACAGTACCTGTTTCAACGAAATCAGATCCTCGAAGATCACAGGCGCTTCAACGTGGCTATCAATGGCAAAAAGAAAACGAAAACAAATCATACTTAACAGAGATTTTGTTCATCGACACACAGTCAAATAGACAGATATTAAAAGAAGACAAAAATGATTAATTCGGTGGGTATAAACGTACGTATTGTCTAGTCTTCTTTTATAAGCCTCGAGGATTATAGCAGAGACTAAACCTGCGAGGGCCATGAAGAAGAAGACGATTAAGAGCTCAATAAAATCCCAAGAAATCACCATTTTCGTCCTCCTCGATCCTGCAATTGCGAGGACTAGGCTCGTGGGCTAGAATGGTTCCCAGTTTATAAGTCTAAATAAACTATACATGTATATTTTTGTACTAGTTTCTGTGAATAAAGAGAAGCCCGTCTAGCTCAGTTGGTAGAGCGCAAGGCTCTTAACCTTGTGGTCGTGGGTTCGAGCCCCACGGTGGGCGACTTATTTTTGAATTTATAAGCCCGGTTTGGCTATAGCCTATAGGGTGAGGGTGAGACGGTTCGGTAAGTCTTCGTTCTATATTTTAAAAATATATATAGTTTTTATAATATTTTGATTAGATTTTAAGTGATTAAGTCGGATTCAGAATCAAACATTGGGTTCATGTCGATTTTTTTTTTAATTTTGGGTTAAATTTTTTTGGATTCACGATCTAATTTGAATTTTATGGTATTTTTTTATCTTTAAATACCAAATTTATATCGTGGATCATGATTTTTAAAAATTAAAATTAAAGCCAAATCAAAATCGGTTTTTTCTGATTTGAACTATAATGCGGGTCTGGTTCTTTCCGCCTCTATATTCAACTTTTGCTTGTGGAAGATGAACTCTTGTCTAACGATTTTTATTGAAAAAATCGAACATGGTTCAAGTCAAGTTTCTTTCAATAACTACGGTTTGGCCCGAATTCTTCGGTCTAGATCTAGTTCCTCCTTTTACTCTTGAATCAAAGGGGATTCCAAGTTCTTATCCGTGTTCTCGGTGATTCTCGGGTTTTCACGTACTCAATGTAGCTTCGCTTGAGATGAATTCTACAACTTCTGCAGATTTCAAACGCAATGGTTGACAGACAAAAGAGGCATAAAGTTCTACAGCTAAGTAAGAAACAAGTCTATACAAAAAACAACCTATAATGTTCTTACCCTTGGATGATCGATTTTCTACGCTCTTTCGCAAAAAAATTGAAAATTTCCACCCGGGTATGGCTTCTTTTGTGAATCTTTTCTATAAATGATTCACAAATACTCGATGATTATTGCATTAAATATTAGTTCAAAAAGACATACCGGCAAAAATCAAAATCTCATCCCAAGTTTCGTAGCATCGAGTGCTTCCACCTCTCGGGCTCCATTCATCGGTTTCAAATATCGATCCATTTTCACTTCAGACTGAATCAAAGATTTGAGTCTCCTTAGTATGTTATCAGCAATGAATTTAACATTTTATCTTATGAGTCCACATTCGAGCTTTTAATCAGTTTAGATTTGCTTCTACTGCCTCTTTTTTCGATCTTATCTCGTATTTTCAACAATCGGAGTATGTCCGTTTAGATTGCTTCTACTGCCTCTTTTTTCGATCTTATCTCGTATTTTCTTTAAATGTAGCCAAGATAAAAGTAACCATAAATTGATTTCATCTCAAAGTGACTGATAATTGATGAAGCTTCACCAGATTCCAATGCTCTAGTAGTTGTCCCTGGTTTCAAAATGGACCCATTAGCAGTAGTTCATGCGAAACCCGAGCAATCCAAGTCTACACTGCATCGAACGAGGAGGCCTTTATTTCTGCTTTGGAAGTAGAATCGGACGGCAATACCGTGGAGGATCTCGGAAGTGCTTCTCTAAAGCTTCCTTCTAACATTCATTTAGTTTCCACAATTTCACAAGATTGTTTGGAGTTTCATAAAGAAAGTCAATTTTAACAGATCTCGGTCCGGTCCCGAGAAGAATATCATAAGGTGTACTGCAATTGATACCGACGAAGCCAATCTTCGCTCTTCTCGTAATAATTGTTCCTGCTGAAAGTTTGCGCCGAGAAGCGTGGGGAAGAAGCATAAAGAGAGGCCCCACGCCAGGCATCAAGAACTGGGTCCAATGCTCGGACGACTTTTATGGGTGACCCACATGGTCGAATCATTCGGATTCCAGCTTCTAATCTCTCGCCCATGCCCGGAAAAAGACAGCTCCCACCCGTGATGAGAATTGAGTTCGTCAATCTCGATTCCACGCCTCCACCTATCAATGGAAGCCTCCTCATTGAGACACCTGTCATCTCGTCTAATCCCGCTTGATCTATGCCAATCCAATTTGGCCGGAAGAGAATTTCTGGGCACCGAAATCTTTCGACCCCGAAAATGATTTGAAAATCTTCCTTTGTTGTCGGATGAAATTTGGGAACATCAATAGGTAAAGCCGATCCGAGATCCGATCTGGGAACAAAAGTGGGATCTACATCCTGCGCGAAGAGTCAATAAGCTCGTTTATAGACAAGTTAAAATGTCCAAATAAAGAGATGCCATTAAGGGTCGCAATCGAATTGGAAACACCCGGAAAATCGACCAAAACCAACTATTTAAATCGGATCAGATCAGTTTTTTATTTTTTTTAAAAATCATAGTGAAAACAAATTGAAACCAATCCTAAATTTTGACTCGGATTTATTTTAGTCTGGTTCGAATCAAGTACACAATCGAATTGAACTCGAATCTAATTTTACAAAACCGACTCATTGGATCAAGTTGGATAACCGATCAAATTTAAAATTTATGAATAAATAGTTAAATTTTAGTTAGTTTTGGTTCGGGACTCATTGAACTCGCGTGTTTGAATTTTACAAAACCGAATATGATCCCGAATCGAAAACCTAAAAAAATTTGGTTCGAATTTAGATTGGATCAAATATTCGATTAGTTTTAGTTCGGATCTAATTTTATAAAACCTGACTTATCAGAACAAATCCATTTTCTATCAAACTCGACCCAAACCGTCAGGCCTCACCCTCAATCAATTTGAAAATACGAAGTACCTGAAGCTTGGACGCAACACGGGCAAGTTCGGTTTCATCTTCATCTGGTCCTTCGTCGTCATCGTCATTGTCTCGGCTCATAAGCTTGTATAGTTGCCAATCCTCGTCTTTGGCACCGAAAGTGTCCTCGCCCTTTCCTCTATCAAAGGCTGCTGTGGTTAATAGGCGCATTCTTTCTCTCTGGGAGGCATTCAGTCTCTCTCCTCGACCAACCCCTCCAGACAAATTGTTGTTCCCATTCGGTTGGGACCCATTAGTCTTCAGTCTCTTGCGCTGTTCTACTTTTTCTGAGAGCTCCTTGTATTTGCCTCGTAATTGCTCCAAATAAAGCTCTGGATTTGCCCTATGTTATATGAAATAGAAACAATAGAAAAAATTAATAACACGAGAAATAAATTTAAGATTGGTGCTAAGCTTAATATCCCCAGTAAATTTCATCCAGATCCATCAAAATCCAATTAATTTTTAAAAAATTATCTTAGCCATATGCATCATATTTGATAAAATTTCGAAAATATAAAGTCATTTAGAACATACAATCGCTTTTCTTCATCTAACTGATTTTTCCTTTCCTGTTCTAGTTGCTCTTCATATCGTTTTTGCTTCGCTCGCTGCCGTCCTTCAGACGTGGTTTTAAGGAACACCTGTCTCTTCTTCTCCTTCAGCTGTCATAAAACCAAGAAGAAAATAGAGGAGAAATCTTGTGAGTAATCAATGCAAAAAATAGGCATTTGATTTCATTTTGAAAAGTGAAAATGTCCAAGAACTTTATGCATGCTTATACTGCAATTGAAACATATTATCAGATACTTGTTAGATTATAGAATCTATTTCCCCAATATTGAACGATACCTAATTAAATAAGTTTTCTAAATCGCAAGAGAAATTCTTTACACAATAACAACTTTCACAATTAATACGAAGCTATACAAACATTTCGATCCATTTTTTTAGTGTAATACTCAGACATAATGCTAAAATTCAAAGTGATACAAATGCACAATTTTTTTAACTTAAATTTTTTTATCCTGTTTTTCATTTTCCAAAAAATATTACATTGAATTGATTCTTTCAATCTCGACGATGGAATCAAAATAAGTTATCGTGAGTTCGATGAAGCCACTATGGTGAAATGTTTTGCCTATCAACGCTAGACTTCTATGGATTTTCTTCAGCCAAGAACATATATATATCATAAATGACTGAAAATCTCAGAGTATTTACCTGCTCAGGAGTCAACATGCTGTCGGCTACATGGATGAGAGAGAACTTCTCATCAGAAGCAGGATCTAGCTTCTCCTCACTTTCAATTTGATCATTCTTTGGTTCACCTTTTGCTTTCCTCAACGATTGAGTAGTTTTGGCAAGAGCAGATTCGATTTCCTGCCTAGACACATAACCAGTGTCTGACAAAAATGAAGGAATGTCATTCTCCACTACTTGCTCAAGTTGTTGCAAAAGAAACTCCAAGTCATGCAAATCATTTTCTAGTTCATTGATCCGCGAAGTTCTCTTCGCCTCAGCCATTTCTCTTAATCTTTGACCTTGTTTCTCTCTAATGGCAGCCTTTCTTGCGACTTCCTCTTCCGAAGGGGGTTCTTCAATGGGTGGTGGAATCCATGGGAGCTGCCAACACCTAGTCTTCTCTTCTGCTTCCTTCGTCCCTTTCTATTCAAATTACCTCATACATTAAATATATAATCCTCAGAAGAAAAGACAAAACTATGGAATTTCAGACTTTTATTTACCTGAAAGAGTTGAGTTTCTGAAAAATAATCAGAAGCAATATAGCAATGCTCAATCTTCAGATCTTCAACCTTCTCCCATGTAAACCTGACCCTATTTTCTTTTTGAAAACCAAAATTAGGAATAATGAAGAACTCACTTAAGATAAGCAAAAAAAAATTTACTCACGCGTGATGAGGATATTTGAGTGAATACAGTTGCTTCATATAATCAGTGATATGATAGCCACCAATATTAGTTCTGGAGCATCCACTATATACCGGCTCTCCTTCAATAAACTTTAGACCAAAGAAAATTATCAAAATCAACATAAAAAACTTGAATGGGATAAACAATTGGAAATTAGTTTATTATGATCTACGACAGCATATGGCTCAAAGGATTTCTTGTACATACATAATCTCCAAGGGAAAAATGAAGAAACTAATTAGCTAACATATATATATATATATATATGCAAAATACTAGTACATAAGTTTTAAAGAAAATAGCACAAGTAAAGATAGAAGATAATGGAGAATACAATGGGAACTTCCAAATCATAAAGCTACCATTTTAGATTAACTTGAATTCTACATTTCTGCAAAATGATATATAATGACGATTCAATTTAAAGGTTACATTAACTATCTACAAAATAGAATGTTTAGAATGCTCGAACAGCTTGGCAGTGAAAGTAAAATATCAGAATATTGGAAGAGATCCCAAATTTTTTAATGCAAAAGATAAAGGAGCATACAGGAATAACATGAGTCGTTGTAAATCCAGGACAGATAGCAAGACCATCTTTAGCACAAACTCCAAGTTTTTCATTATACTTATAGCTGAATGCAGCATCAACGCCAAATGCTGTAATATAAAAAGGAAAACGAACATAACATGAACTCAGAACAATAGTAAACAGCAGAGAGGTGTAGTTAAGAAAATTATTGGGAAGAAGAATTAGCTTAATTAAATTCACACAGCTAAGGAAACGTTCCGTTACTCAAGGAAAATTATGATTAAAGATAATCATTGCATTGAAAAAATATTAGCAGGAGTTTATACCAACTGAAGGAACTCCATAAGTGTCAAATAGAAGTTCCGCCATTTTACTACGAGATTGAACTGGGTTGCAGACACATTCTGTAATCAATATGGGGTGATCAATCTGTCCTGCCTCAAAAGCAATTAAATCAAGAAAATAATTTGCAAACACACAAGAACATAACTCAAAATAGAATGTTTAGTAAGATCCAAACAACTAATTAGTTAAAGTGAAAATAAAAAATATTAATACCATAGGAAAATATTAATTAGTCTGGTCTAAATATATATATATATGTGTGTGTGTGTGTGTGTGTGTGTGTGTGATACTCAGTTGCAACTAGCAACCAGTAGTGCCAAATCATGTCAGATAAATCATCAAATTTTCTGAGTCTCTGATAGTGAGGTAAAATAAAAGATCAAATAGAATACGAAACATGCAAACTGTGGGCATTACCTGTGTTCCATTAGCTCCAAGGCGATCAAACCCGAAGTCTAGAATCTAGAGAAGAATGAAAATATTAAAAAAACTGATACTTGATATTAAAAAGTACAGACAAGTAATAAGAGCAACATTACATCATTATTTGTAAATTGGCGTTTTACGAATATGGTAGAATTTCACCCAAAAAAAACTTTTTCTATCCAACATACATATTCCATTATCTCGAACTGAAATACAACATTGCTGTCAAAAGCCGAGCGAGCTCCAGAGCGTGTGCAGTCAAAATATTTCATCAATCCAGGATCTTGGTCACCAACCATAGTAACGGTTTCACCTATGTAACAACATACAATTAACTTCAGATGTCCACAACCACATAACTCATTGAAAAAAGTGATGAGTTTCTTCGTTATTACATAAAGAATGAAATGCCCTACGATGCAAAAAAAAAAAATTACAGAGCCGGAGGGAGACAATGAGTTAACTCATTCCAGGATGGTAAGCTTAGTAAATTTTATTTTCGTTGAAAGAAAAAACGCCCGAGGATCATATTATCATACTTCGCGGCTATTAGTCACAGACCATGAGACATACCAGTGGTTTTGTGGCGAGGCCTCTGAACAATGTTGCGAAAAATAATGCGTGGTTCAGCCTCACCAGCCCATCTGAAAAAAATCATAAAAACAAGAAACAGGAGCTGAATTCAGAAGAAAATCAGAGAATTAGCCACTAAAATGGTAAGAAGTAGATTTCGATCAGGTACCCAATGCGGAAGTAAGATGCTCCATTGTCAATGACGATGGGAGTTGAGGAAGGAAACGAGTCGTAATCAGATTGCCTCTCGATTTTCGACACGAAAGGCATCGCCCAGGAAGAAGATGAGGAAGAAGCCGAAGATTAGGGCTTTCGCTGTGGAGCTCTCCTGATACACTAATGGCAGAAAAGCGAGCGGGCGTGGCAACCCAAGACCGGTTGGCCGGTTCATCCAGAACCGGTGGTTTATCTGAACCAATAAAATGGGCCTGTCTTTTGGCGGGCCATAAGCCCAAGAGCACCGAACGAAATTGCTTATAGAGTAAAAGCTTAATTTTTATTAATCAAATTAACCTTAAATAAAGCATAAATTAACCTTAAAATAAATATAAATATTTTAAAATATTCCAAATACACAACAATAGAGTAAATATCAAATACGTAATTTAAAATTACCAAACAATATAATAAAATATTAGAATTCTAAATATTACTCAATCCCTTCGCTTATGTTACTATTTGAGCCGGCAAACGAGGTCTAATTTCACCGATCAAGCTCATTTAAAAAAGGTCAAATGTTAGTCGACCCCTCGTGAAGAACTTATTTCATGATAAGATTCCAAAAATCATCGATTTTTCCAAATAATGCGCGGAGGTCAGGTAGAGCGCGGAATCGATTTTTCCAATTCAATACGTTCTTCGCCAAATTTTATTTTATATCAAAATACGTTCTTCGTGAAGATTATAGCCGACATCCGAATATTCACTTAATTTTCTTTATCATTGAAATCGGGTATCGTTTGCCTATTCAAATAGCTGCATTATCGAAAAGATGACGAAATCTTTAGAAATCTACTATTTGATTGTGTTATTGTGACTCTCGAGCAGGTCGAAGGAATCGGGATCCGGCAAGACCAACACCTCAACCGAGCCGGGTTTGAGAATTGTGTTCGATAACCAAGTGCAAGACATGAAAAAGAACAAGCGATAAAACCGGTCGTTCTTTGCTCGCTCGCCCGACGGATGTTCCGAACACGATATTTGAGAACACGTGGTATTCCGAAGATCGACAATAATGAGCGAAGAAACTTTGGCCGAGTCGAGAAGCTATGATCCGAAACTCATGGGACGATGAAGAAAAGCCTGTGGTTCAATAGTTCATAGCTCCTCGTTCAGCAGCTCACCAAATGGATAAGGTCAAAACGAAGAAGAAGATCAAAACAAGACAGAGTCATGCGTTGTTGTCCTAACCCCGAAAAGAACAACCTTAGGGTCCAGATGAAACTAGGTTCCTACTCCAGTCGACAGCAAGAACACCCTAATAAGTTCCAACCATCTCTGATGGCAAATAACAGCAAATTCTTGAATCACAAAAAAAATAAAAAAAAATAAAATTTGAAAATCTATCCATGTCGCAAAACATTCAACAAGCTTTGGATATAAACAACTGCGGCTTCCTAAACCCAGAAATTATCAGAAGGAATCTGCCCATTTGGTATCAGATGAGGCTGCAAATTGAAGCCCGCCATTGGAGGCTCATCGCCCAAGCTTTGAGACACTGTTTGTGGCTGAAATTCCTGTGTCTGATCATCGTTTTGCTGCTCATCTTCGATCGGCAATCGCTCGTAAGTTGCGTTGGTAAACGTTGCTGCGATCACCATTACAGGACCCGAAGCTATGAGGGAACCTACGACTACTCCACCGACCACCTGACCTTGCCCGCCGGCCAAATATACAGTCAGTCCGGTTGCTCCGGGAGGGGCCGGGGCAGGCAAAAACGCACCAGAGAGAGATAAAATCTCGAATCTCCCGGCGAGAGTGATGACTCCGTTTGGAGCGGTTGGTTGCCGGAAAGTTACGTTTGTGACAACGCCGCTGCCGCTGAGAATGGAGACGCCACGGCGGCGGCGCTCGGCGAAGATGGAGATGCTCTCGACAATGTCGCGGCCGGCGCTGATTTCCAGGACGTGGCTCCGGAGAGCATTTGGGCTTTCTTTAGTTAAAACGATCGGCGGTTTTGGCTTGTTTTTGGACCCCGGCGGCCGCCCACGAGGCCGGCGATTGCCGCTGCTACTACCCAGTTCGACTATCTCAGCGCCGCCGCCGCCGCCGCCGGAGATCGGATCTTCATTTTCACGGCTAACCTCATCTTCGAGGCTTTGTTTGCGAGATGTGGAATTTGGGTTGCTCGAGCTACTGTTCGTCGGAGTTGAGTTGGTCTGAGAATCCATGAATAGCTCTTTCTCTCTCCTCGCCGCAAATCTGTTCAGGCCTCCATTGCTTTCTTCTGCGATTCTCATCTGAAACGAAGAAGACGAAGAAATGGGGTTTTGGCCTCCCATGGCTACGTTACCCGCCCACCATCGATTCGCCATTATTCTTCCAATATTTCACTGTTTTGAAAAAAAAAGATTCTCCGTTCGGAGAAAATCTGAGAAAAATGTTCTTCGAATGAAACTTTTCTTCGTCCTTATAAGATTGAAAGTTGGATCCAGAGCTAGAAAGCAAGAAATCTGCTGGTAGAAAACCAAAAACAGGGAATTCTCCGAATGCTCAACATTATCTTCTTCTTCTTCTTCAAGTTCTTACCCCCTTTTTCTATCGCCGCTTGCAGACTTTGATCTAGTTCGTCGAAACAATCCAACGCCTTATCTCTTTTGGATCTAACCGACCAAAAACCAGCTGACCTAAAACATTACGATCTTCGTTTCATGAAACAAGAAACCCTAATCATGAAACACAAACAGTGCATCAGATCCAGAAAATTTCCAGAAACGCAGTCGAAGAAAACCAAGTTTAAAAGAGTGAAAGTGACATCAAAAGATCAAAATTCGCCAAATCAAGCCCAGCAAATGAGAGTTTGGGAAAACCATCTGCAAGTTCTTGCTCTTTTCTTAGGACTCCTCGAAAACTTTAACCACGCTCTCCATTATTACTTTCAGTCGGAAAGTACAAGGACGGTAAGAGTTTGTTGGTTTCTTCCTTCTCGTACAAAGCTTGTCTTCTGAACTTACACAGCAACAGTCTCTTCGGCGTACGATAACGGACTCGAGCACAATCTGGCGTAAGATAAAAATCAAAGAGCAGTGCTGAAATTCCAAATGGGTGAGCTCTTCAAGCCTTGAAATATCATTCTCTCTTTGAAAGACCCATGGAAAGAAGCCTAAATCCCGCCATGGCTGACCACCGGCAGACCTCCGACCAGAACTTTGCAAAAGCCGGCTAATTTAGATTTGCCGAAGAAGGGCCTGTACTTTCTCTCTCTAAAAACAGAGAGAGAGAGTGGAGGGCTGTGAACACTGAACATTGGGTAACGTGCGCACGGAGTGGGAACACGTCACCGTCTGCACAAGCCGACAAGAAATCTAATGCCAAAGGTCTTGAGACATGACCCAAAATGGGCCATAACACCTCTGGGCTTTGTCCCTTTCTCTCTCTAGAACATGGAAAATGCCCGTCTTTCTCTCTCAAGGGCTGGAGCGCCCACTTATGGATATTATGTTACGCCGGTGATCGGATCCCGGGCAAACTGCACCGGTCTCCGTCGTCTTTAGTCCAGTGCAGATTTTTGGTCGGAAAGCCAGAGCATTTAATGTCTTATTAATACTCTTAACATATCATATATATTTCAAAAAATTACTTCTAAGTTCGACTTACTGTTTCAGTCTGATTTTATTCTAAAATAAATTTAGAATCGAAATTTATAGTTTTAGATTTTAAAAATTGGTATTGGAACGGTTGATTTCGTTCCGGTTTTAACCCAGTTTTATTTTATATTTTAAAAAATTAAAAAATAATAATAAATATTTTTTATTATATTTGAGTCATATTTTAACTAATTAGACGAGTTTATATCATATTTTATTAGGGTTTTAGTTTGATTTTATTCAATTTTAGAATTTTTTTGACTCACGGGCTCGGTTCCAATTTTACAGTTTTACTCCTAAAAATTGGTACTGAGCTATAAATCACGATTTTTTTTTAAATTATAACCAATACCGAATTAAAACCGGCGATTCCAGTCTGGTTTACGATTCCGATCTCGGCCACTTCAATTTCAAGCATTTATTTTTTTATTCAATCCAACGTATGAAATCAGTTTCAAAACATTTTCGACAACAACAACGACTTTGTCTATAATCAATGACGTGTTCAAGGTTAAAACACGGTTAATACAATGGATATTAATAAGTATATATTTCAAAATAGAAAATCCAAAATCAAAATCGAAAATTGATAGTCAATAAGAGAGCAATACACTTGATCAATGATCGTTTATACAATCAAGTCGAGTAACCAAACATGTCTCCAGTAACTTTCTGATTATTTTCCTTTATGGTTGTCAATCTGAGGTAAATTTAAAATATAATAATTAAATATATATTTTTAGTATATTTAGATTGAGTTTTAAGTAATTGAACAGTTTTATAACCAATTTTATGATTTATATCAGTTTTTATTAGAGTTGAGTGATGTTTTATTCAATTTATAGAACTTTTTTTACCTACAGTCTCGGTTTCACGATTTGTCACTCCTAAAAACTGAATCAGCCAATAAATTATAATTTTTTAAAAATTAGAATCAACATCGGATTGAAACTGACGATTCCGGTCCAGTTTATAATTTCAGTCTGATTTTACTCACTCGTAGCAGAAACTGGCCAAGAACACGGTTCAGAGCAAAACCATAATTTTTGGTTCGGTATCGATCCCAGTCATTGAAAAACCATGCAATCAAACTGGTTAGTAAGTAAGAAAATGATACAAAATCAAATATAAATAAACTCATAAACTAATTTTAAATTGATTCTACTAACTCAAAATTCAATTTTAAATATAATAAAAAAATATTTTTATTTTTTATATTTTTTAAAATATAAATATTTTACTATTCTAGTTTGGATCAGCAGGCTTGTACTTGTCAACCCTAGAAGACGAAGTGGACGGTGGGATCCTGCCAAGAGTGGGACCAAATGAATGGAGTTGCAGGGTTTTCCCGAACTCAACCTATTTACAACGACTGTTGAGGCAACGAGCTCAAACAGAAGAAAAGCTTCATCGAAGAAGACGAAGAGAACCCTTTCTCTCTCCTCCATAGATTCTCTCTCTCTCTCTCTCCCTTTTATTTTCTCTATAAATCGCATTTTCTGAAGAGCCTCACTGTCTGAAACCGACCCAACTCTTAGAGCTTCTTCTTTTGTTTTTTGTTTTTTGTTTTTTCGATGGAGAAAACTGTTCAATTGTGTTGGAGGCAAGTATGGAGATCGCAATTTCAGGGTTCATGGGAGGAAAAGGTTTTTGAAGAAGATGCTTCTGGTTTGTTTGGAGGTTGTATATGGCCTCCTAGGTCTTATTCGTGTAACTTTTGCACCAGAGAATTCAGGTCTCCCCAAGCTCTGGGAGGTCATATGAATGTCCATAGACGAGATAGAGCTAAGCTCAAGCAATCTCTCTCGAACAAAAATGGCGGAACGGAAACCCTCAACGAAATTATCCAGGATTCTTTCTCGCCTCCTAGGGTTTCAACTGATTTATCTTGTAAAGATGAGGAGAAGACTGGAAATGACAGAAGATCTACTGGGTCTTGTGGCAACGAAGCAATAAGCTCTAAAAGACTGAAAATGGCAGATGAGATTAACAAAAAGAAAAATGATCAGGTAATAGGCTGTCTCAACACTAGCTGTAACTCCATTGAAGAGTTAGATCTTGAGCTAAGGCTTGGTGATCCTCCAGCCAATTTCAACTAGGTCAAGTAGAGAAAGCTAGGAAGCCATTGATGAAGTAGAGAAAAGCTGCAAATCCCACTGAAGTTGCAGAAACCTAATACTCCATTTTCTTACGCTTTCATGAAACGCAAATGTGTATCAATGCATTCACTTCTCTCATTTGGAAACTTAACCGAACTCTAATTCAGCGAAAAGCTTTTTGAATTCCGATTGCATCGAGATTTTCATATCTTTTTTTCTAATCTGCTGCTTTTAACAGAACACGAACTAGAAACAGTGGAAATATACTTCTAAGTTGCAGACAAATGGAAGAAGACGAGAATAATACTAAAATCTATCAAATTTTAACTAAAAATTTTGACCGATTTTTAGAAGAACAAATGATCATCAAATTTAACGTGAGACCTATGAATTTCTATGTCTCCTATATTTAGTTTTCATGGTTAAAATTTCAGATTATTCTGAGCATTGTAGAAGAAATTATGTTTGATTTAGTAATGAAAGTAAAAAAATTATTTTGAATTTTTTTTAAAAATAAATAGTGTAAAAGTTTATCTTTGATTTAATTTTATTTTTAATGTATTTATATTAATCTTACGTTATAAATAGTGGATTAACGAAATAAAAAAATAACAAGAGTACACAATTTATTTCACTTTTCATATTTTTGTTGTTGTTTCTTCTTTCTAGAAATTCTGTTTTTCAAATTCTGATTTCTTTCACGAACAAACGAGCAAAGACTTCATCTTCACAGAAAGTTTAGAGCAAAGACTTCATACATAGAACAACAAGTCTTCATGCTGAGAAAAAAAACCCAGTAAAATACACCATTTTTTAGAGCTTCGTTTCCAAACAGCCAGCCATATTGCCTCGACCAGTTCAGAAGAAGAAAGAAGAAGAGAACTTGCCCGCACGGGCATAGTTCAGTTGACTCAGAGATGGTGAATTGAGTACAAGAGCCTAAGTTTAACGTCTGCGCTGTCCTAGTATGAGAGTTGTTACCCCCAATGTTGTGGTAGTTCCTTGGAATATTAGGTAAAAGCCTCTTATTTCTAGATCACTGAGTTACCGTAGTTTAACTTCTGATAAATTATCGGGCCGAGTTGTGAGGAGAAAGAGAGAACTCCAACTCGCCTAAGGTTTTTCAAAGGGTAATGGAAACTGAAATCGGCAGAAGTAAATGGTGCCGGAAACCAGCTCAAAAGTCACTCTCGGCTTCGATGATGACGACGACAAGAACAGCAAATAATAATTTGCTGTCAAACTATATATTATAAGACTCGAAAACTATTAATTATGGAGAAAGAGTGTCACATCGTTCCCACTATTTACGCCTGCTTTTGGTTTTGCTTTTTGGTACTACGTGTTTTCTTAGCCATTGACACTCTCAACGACCACAGGACTAAACCCTAGCTACCCAAAAAAACAGTTAACTAGTAATTTAAACCCTAAATTATGGGTCTTGTTTTAAAGTATCTTAAACTTTAAAAAGTAATTATTTAATACTTTCAATTTTAATATAATTACAATGAATACTATGTCATCATATTTTTTTATGAATTTTAACTCACTGAAACTCATAAAAAAATAAGACGTTTACAAATTTATTATAATTTATTAACAAAATGTGTTAATTAAATAGATGAACATCGTTAAATTGACGAAAAAAGTGATGAGAAGATGTTCATTACAATTATAATACAATATGTTCATGAAAATTTAAAAAATTCATGGTATCTATTACTATAATTTATATAATTTAATATATAAATGACTATTTTCTTAGTCATGGACTAAACCCTAGCTACCAGAAAATTAAATAATAATTTAAACTCTGAACTATGAGTGTCTGGTTGCAAATTGAACGTATATATAATTGCAATGAATACTCTGTCATCATCTTAGTCACAAATTGAAACTCATTTAAATTCATAAAAATGGTTTACAATTTTATTATAATTTACTAATGAAACGTGTTAATTAAATGAATGAATATAGTTATAATCGACGAAAAACATAATGAGAAATTGTTTATTATAAGTATAATAAAATATGTTTATTAATAGTTTTTGAAGTTTAAAATAATTGTTAAAATATTTTATAATTTAAAGTATAAATTGTTATTAAGTAAAGAGAAGCTCAACCTATCTTCCTTCGCTCTGGTTATGCTAGAGTTGCAGCACAGTGGTAGCCACCCCTTGACACCGACGGTTCCTCCACCGTACGCGGAGCTAGAGGTCTCGTCTCAGCCTTGTTTTACTTTAAAAAAAAAAGGAAAATTTCGACCTCATCTTTTTTCNGAAGATTTCGACCTCATCTTTTTCAGGAAAACTGATGAAACATCGCTTTTGAGCTGATGGGTGGAATGCGATGGCTGCAAGCTCTTAAAACTGGAACCCATTTAGATCCACCAATCCAGATGTCATACTTGACATCAATCTCCAGGAAGGTGTTCTTCTAGTTCTGCAACTGACAGAGCTTCACGTTTCAGCTTCGAAAAGCTATGAAATGAACAAACTTATCCCCCTATGCATCTGTCGTAATCGGGACAGCTTCTGCTACAGAAATGGATTGGTTGCGCACTTGCGCTTGACTAAGAACAACCCATTAATCTCCAAGCTTTTTGAGCTAGGGTTCTTGCAGAAACTGGTTCGTTTAGAGATTGCCGTGAGAGCTAGGGTTTTTCTATAAAAGGTCCGTTTCGATGGTTTTCATGAATTTAGAAAAAGGTCGTGGCCGAAGATTCTACGTGGGGTTTTAGATCGGAGAAGGAGTCTGAGGGAAATGGCTTCGGAATCCATGAAAGCCGCTGTTTTGGTGCAAGAAAATCTGAGACTGTGGGTTCGTGTCTGAGAGAGGATTTAAGAAGAAGACGCAGAAGTTTCAGAGGTGCACATGGACATGGCGGAGCGAAGCTCCTCCTTTCTCACGCCAGAGAATGAGAATGTAGAATTTATCACTCTTCAATTCATAATCTTGCTAGGGTCGATTCAACCCAACCAATGGACCGAACCGATAGGTTGGTTTTTCATTTACTTATGGAGAATGTGTCGATTGAAAAAGTAATATTCAAGTTGTATATATGAGTGTTTTCAAACTAATACAGATAATATTGAACTAAGAGTACCAGACGACATCACCAAGATGACACTGAACAACGAAAACAAACTATGAACTCAAATCGAAACTAATCTAAAGTATGAGTCATTTTCGGTGTTTATAAGATCTGGATCCATTTATGCAGCACATAAAGGCGAGCTTTTACGTTTTGTTTCCTTTTTAACACAACCAATTAACTTGGTGGCGATAAAGATGAACTTCTAATGCCTATTCTCAGCTGCAATCAATCAACTCACCAAAAACCTCGCCTGTGAATGCTTCAATTTATGAACTAGCCTTGCCAGTTTGTACGTTTCTTTGTTTGCAGCTTCCCTTCATTTGCCCGCATCGAGATGACAACTTAATAGGAACTAAAGGAGAGCTTGTCTGAATTGCCGAAGAGCAAGCTTCTCGATTTCCAATTCCGAGTCTTGCAGAAGAGTTGAAGATAGACAAGGTTGTCATTTTTATAGAACTTGTTACTCAGAGAACTACAAAATAGAAGAAGATTCAAAAGAGAAAGAGCATCTGAGCAACTACTACCTTAGAAAGAATGTTTACATGATAAATGTATGTAAATGTATGTATATACATGTACATATACATATACACATACACATACACATACACATACACATGTACGTATACACATGTATGTATACACCTACATACATATACATATACATATACCCAACTGAAAGAACTACTAACTGTCAAAACTGTGTTACCGAGGATCTCGGTAATTCAAGAAGGTGATTCAGCCAGAAGCAGCGTATGCCACCACCCACAGGCAACATTTTTAGGGATACAATTGGCGATGGTAACTTGGGTGGGGAGACTCCGATCAATTACGTCTCCTAAGCCTAGCTGGATGGAGTAAAGAGAGATGGTAACCAAATTTAGTTGCATGACAAGTTGGAGGGAATGAATTCTATGCAAGTCAGGGGACTAGTTAAATTTGCATTTTCCAGCACATATTTTCTATGAAATGATTCCTCATGGAAAGATTCGAAAAACGAAGCATGCTCACCCAGAAGAGAGAACAGATTTGCATTACCTGGCCATATTTGTTCCATCCCCAGCAGAAAATTTTATTTTCATCTGCATAAATCAGCAAAAAAACCTTTCTTTCACATCGGCACAAGACATGCTAGGTCAGCAATCCTTTGAGATATACAAGGCCATGAAAGTGTAATTTATTGGTTTTAGTGAAGTGAAAAATTTTGTTGCTTTGAGTATGTTAAAGAATTCTATCTAACAAATTACCAATTATTCCACAAGCTCAAGCCTAACACATATAAGTTATTTAATTTAATTATTTATATTTACTCTTTTAATATTTTCTCTTTATATAAGCTATTTTTCTTTTAATTTAGCCTTACATATGAGTTTATTTTTTCAATGAGATTTTTTTTCTCTTTATTACGAATTGAACTTAAACCTTGATACTATGTTAAATTACTATTTTAAAAATTTAAGTTTGTGAGTAAAAAATACTTTAATTATTTATATTCATTGTATTAACTTCATCTGCATATCATGCAACAAGATTGACATAATAGTCCCCTTGAACTTGTAAAATCCATGGTGATTCTCAACTATGGTCGTCAGAGCCTAACACTTTGTAGTCATTGTGATCAGGCATTAAGTATGAAAACCCAAGAATTAAAATTTTGAGAGATGTATAGGTGAAGATCTCCAAGAATAATATGATGCAACTTGTCTTCCTTAATGAGCAGAGAGCTCAAATTCTAAGTAATTAGCAGTAGAAAAGGCGAGAAATGGTCGATAACAACTGATAATATTTTATTGTTTCTTTTGCTATACATCCAGAAAGGAGTAATAATTTTGACAAATTTACTGTACTCGTGTAGACCACTTACTAAAGATATGTGAAATACTTAATATTTCAATTTTTCACGAAAAAGTGCAAGATTTCTAGGTGAAGTATAGATTAGCATAAAGGAGCATCGAGTCTTATGCAAGCAATATAAATACCTGTTATTATGGCACTGTGACGAGCTCCACAAGATACAATCTTTGCATTAACATTTTCCAAACTTGGAGCTTCTAAAAGCCTGGGAAGAATCTGAACAATTAACAAATGTAAATAAATTTTGAAATACCAGAGACCGAAACCGACACATAAGATATTTCAAAAGCTCCGCATATTGTACTATGCAAAAATGAGAATCGATCCTCTCCGGCTAATTCCTCAAGCTCCCAAGCCAATACGCAATCATATCAATCACTTTTTGGTTAGACCAAAAAGCGATGATTGTTGGCCGTGATAATCACCGTTTTCCTACCAATTAATATCGTTTTTCATGGAACTCCATAACAGCACACCAAACATTTTTCATATTTGAAAGTAGCAGGAGAAGCCCACATAAAGAAAGTGTTATAAAAACATACCTCAGCTTGGTCAGCACCAGTCCCCAACTGCCCAAACTGATTACCCCCAAATGAGTACACATCACCATCAGCAGAAATGCAGACTGTGTGCCAAAGTCCAGCAGCAACACCTTTGATTTGAATGCCTAGCAACGAAGATACACATGTTGGACTCAACTCATCGTCGGTGCTCCCTTGCCCACACTATAGCACACGAGAATTGGAAAATGATTAGGTGACTTATCATTCGAATCCAAACATAACACGTCCACAAAGTAAGAAAAAGATAAAAAAAAAAAAGGAATGGATATGATGATCCCTTCTTTAGTGAACTTCATCTTGACATCTACATTGCTTTTTATCCACCATTTTCTACTTTCCTACATATAGATCCTGAAGAACGGTTAATAAAGAAGTACAGATACTGCAAGAGCTGACTACAAGGATTAGTATTTCAAAATCCATTGAAGTGGCAGAATAGGAAGCTGGGTAATTTACAGAATCACGAATAATGTGAACAGAATCAGGTGAAATATTGACTAGTTTATCTCACTTGCGCCGTCCTTCATATCATCTGAGAACATAAAATGTAACAGTAATACTGATGGGACTGAAGTATAATGACAAAGTGAAGAAAGATTCTGGAGCAATCAAATTATGATTGAAATGGAAAGGTTATTTGGCGAAGTGCTAAACGATACCAAATGAAAGTAGAGGGTGGGTACTATACAATTGCCAGAAGGCCAGGAAAAAAAATACCAAAGCATGTTGAATTTGATCACAAGTGGAGAGTCTTGAATGTTTAAGCAAACTCAAGTGGCCCACTAAATACGATGAATATGGTTGCATCTGTAAAATATTGAATGTTGCATTCCAAGTCAGACATCCAAATTGTAGTTCAGATCCGGATTTATCATGTCCATAACTAATGATGTGATGAAAATTCAGGAAAAATGAAAAAGGAAAATAAAAGGATTAATTGATGCATGAAGAACCATTACAAATTTGCTTCTACATCACAAACCACTATTGTTGAGCAGGTTTGATCAACAATTAAGACATTTCAAACTCACCAGCCTACCCAGAAAAAAGCAAGCCAACAGTCATCATAATTTTAAGAAGAATTATACACAACAAATTAAATGCTGAAGACAAGTTCACCTGTCCATATAGCCCCCAACCAAAAGTAAGTAACGAGCCTGCATCTGTTTCACAAGAAAAAGGCATACATGTGTATACAAAGGTAAGGCGAGGACGGAGAGGAAACTTATCAAACACCGAATTGTTCTAGGTTATGCTTACAGCCACGACGCTTCAAATTATCATGCATAAAATTTTTCTAGTGCATATTTATTTATAATATATATAACTGAATGATTACCAAAATGTAATAAATTTTCCTGGTTCGATGTTCATCATATTGTCTGTGTTATAAAGGTATAAAGAACATTGTTTATGAACCTGTGACTACTGCACTGTGACGCCCACCACAAGCAATTCCCTTAACATAGTTTCCTGGAACTCTGAAACCTTGACCTTCTGAACTAGTGCTTCCTTGAACTCTATCATTCCCATAAGAAGAAGACTCTATGCAAGGTATTAGATGGGGGGAGGACACCATGCGTATTCGAGAACCAAGACCTAGCTGTCCTTCACCTCCATAGCCCCAACCCCAGACCTGACCCATATCTGAAACTCAAAATATTAGGAGGTGAAATCTATTAACAGGATTTGCTTCTTTAGTTACTTAATGAAATTTCTTAGCCAACAATCTGCAACAAAAAACAAAAAGAGATGATCCTTTTAGTTGTAGAATTTACCAGATAAAGCTAGAGAATGGCGACCCCCAGCAGCAACAGTTGCTATTCTTATCCCTGGACTTAGTGTTACTAGACAGGGAAAACCCGAGAGGCCTTCATCAGGAGATGATGAACTTTCTGCGGCTTGCTTAGCCGTGTTCACCCTCCTACGTTTTGTACTTTCAACCCCTCTTGTGCCCAAGTTAGATAAAGTCACATCCCCAGAGTGTGAACCTTGAGAGTGAGGACTGGCTGTCACAAAAAATAAGGAAATTCTGGGCGAGAAAGCAACAAGAAGCATAATGACAAAAAGATAAAAATTACCTTGTTCTGCAAAAAAAGAATTCTGCTTCTCTGATGCATTCTTTTGAACACCAACCCCAGGAGATAAATCACCAAATACTTTTCCAGAGGGAATACATTCTTTCCATCCCCATGTATACACTTCTCCACTTTCTGTATTTAAAACAGATAAGGCATATGTCAACTCTTCTTTGATGAAAGTTGTAATCCAAGAGCAGTTTCACTCAGGCGGACCACGTTATCCTATATGTTCTTACCAGAAACATGTCCAAATTGGTTCCTTTAAAAAAACTACAAGCAGGTCTTTAAAAATTAATCATCCATATTCGAGAGTTTGATTTGGTGTCCACGTATATAACTTGATGAAAAGATCAATGTCTTCACCTAATAAAACTACCTGTAACGGCAACACAGTGGGCCCATCCGGCTGCCGCCTCTGTAATAAGAGTTTCTGTCGGAAGGGGGAACGGCTCTGGAATTTCCTTCAGAAGAAAAGTGAAATGATAAGCTAATTTAGTTTCACTAAAAATTGTAATTGAAAACCACGTTGAACTGATGAAAAGATTCATGACATTACTCCGTGTTTCCCAGATGTAACATAGCTTTGACCAAGATCATCTGTTGAACCCCACGTAATGAGTTTNCCGCCTCTGTAATAGGAGTTTCTGTCGGAAGGGGGAACGGCTCTGGGATTTCCTTCAGAAGAAAAGTGAAATGATAAGCTAATTTAGTTTCACTAAAAATTGTAATTGAAAACCACGTTGAACTGATGAAAAGATTCATGACATTACTCCGTGTTTCCCAGATGTAACATAGCTTTGACCAAGATCATCTGTTGAACCCCACGTAATGAGTTTTCCTAGTCCTGATAAGGGAAAAAATTAAATGGAACGAATAGAGAAGAGAAGTTAAGAAGAAATACAAAAAACTGAGCACCAACTGACATCACATATAAAATGGCCCAAAAGCAAAATTTATCTCACAAGGTGAGACTAGAAAACGAAGAATGATACCTTTTAGTTGGTTTTAGATCAATCAGCCAGACGGATTTTAAGAAAATCCATGAATGGATTGGCCTGAGCAGTCTAGTCTTGACCCATAAAACGATCAGAAATTGAAAATTAATTTCACAAAAATAACTGACAATTTGTTTTGACAAGCGAAACGCATTTAAATGGTAGACATTTCATGATTAAGGGGAATTCACAGAAAATGAGTACTTCAAAAGGGAAAAAAGTTATAAAACATGAAAAACAGGAGCGAGAGCTGAGAAAGACCAATCATAATGTGCATGGAATTGCAAAAAAGAAAAAACAAACTTTTTCAGCACAAAAACATAAAGTCGAAAACAGAGAGGAAAACGCTCGCGACGCGGTCCCATTAGCCGTACATTTCTCAAATCCAGAATGCGCAGAAATATAGGTGAGAAAACCAAAAAACATTTTCACAGAAGTAACGAATGAAGGCAAAGGAGAGAGGAGAAAGAAAAGATTCAAACAGATTGAAGAAAAGCACCAGAAACGGCCATGGCGAATCCACAACCACCACCACATACGTCCTTCCAAGAGCCACCAGCCGCGTCCGGAATCCTCACGAGCGCGGGGGATAACAGCGGCGACCTCTGTGGCAAAGCTCCGGGAAGGTATCCCCACATATAAACCACTATACGAACAACATCGTCTTCCATTTTCATCTGGTCGTCCCCTCCTTCGCCTCCGCCATTCATGGCGATTGACACGAGAAAGAAGAATTCGACGAACAAGCAGTTAATGCAGCTAAAATCTTCTCCTATTCTTATTCAGATTCTCTCTCGCGGATTGCAGAGCTGGGAAGACAGAATGGAAGAAAGCGAGGAAAAAGTTCTTCGACTTTGGACTTTGCAAGTGCCCTAAAATCTTTTCTGGTTCACAAAAGGTGGCGCGTATCAATTTCGAGGGAACGAGCCTGCCACGTAGGATTCTCACGTGAACATCAAAACACGTGGCGAAACAACGGCCATCAGATCATCACTAAGCGACAGCCACGAGTCTTACGAAGTTTCTCGAAGGTCAGTCCCCTAGACTTTCTCTAACCTCCACTGGTCGAGATCTACCGTGTCCGTTTATTTAATCGACACGTGTTAGTTCTTTTGAACTCGGTTGTCCGTTTAGATTTTTTTCTCCAGTTGATATTTCCAACCAATTAACTCCTGGCACGTGTCACTCGTTGTTTATAATTTAGTTTTTATTTTTAATTCTATTAATTATTATTAAATATTTTATAATTGAAAATAAATATTGTAGATATTTAAAAAGAGTGTGTATAGAAAAGTAAAATTTATAAAAAAAAAAAGAAATATAATTAGTGGTGAGGCCCAAAAGAGAATAGAGACCACTTAGATGGATAAGGTGAGTAGCAGGCAATCGTCAAATTTGGGCCCCGAACGAAACGCCCAAAAGTGTAAGAAATGGGCCCATTTACAACGTGTAATTCTGCCAGCCATACGATGCTCTGCCAATTCATCAAGTGGTTCAGACGAAGGAACAATTATTGAGTGTAGCCGGTCCCACGATTGAGTGGTCAGTCTACGGCGGTGGATGCGGTCAGATTGTTGAGGTTAGGTGATNGAGAGAGGAGAAAGAAAAGATTCAAATAGATTCAAGAAAAGCACCAGAAACGGCCATGGCGAATCCACAGCCACCACCACATACGTCCTTCCAAGAGCCACCAGCCGCGTCCGGAATCCTCACGAGCGCGGGGGATAACAGCGGCGACCTCTGTGGCAAAGCTCCGGGAAGGTATCCCCACATATAAACCACTATACGAACAACATCGTCTTCCATTTTCATCTGGTCGTCCCCTCCTTCGCCTCCGCCATTCATGGCGATTGACACGAGAAAGAAGAATTCGACGAACAAGCAGTTAATGCAGCTAAAATCTTCTCCTATTCTTATTCAGATTGTCTCTCGCGGATTGCAGAGCTGGGAAGACAGAATGGAAGAAAGCGAGGAAAAAGTTCGACTTTGGACTTTGCAAGTGCCCTAAAATCTTTTCTGGTTCACAAAAGGTGGCGCGTATCATTTTCGAGGGAACGAGCCTGCCACGTAGGACTCTCACTTGAACTTCGAAACACGTGGCGAAACAACGGCCATCAGATCATCACTAAGCGACAGCCACGAGTCTTACGAAGTTTCTCGAAGGTCAGTCCCCTAGACTTTCTCTAACCTCCACTGGCCGAGATCTACCGTGTCCGTTTATTTAATCGACACGTGTTAGTTCTTTTGAACTCGGTTCTTCCGTTTCATGTCCGTTTAGATTTTTTTCTCCAATTGATATTTTCCATCCAATTAGCTCCTGGCACGTGTCACTCGTTGTTTATAATTTAGTTTTTTTATTTTTAATTCTATTAATTATTATTAAATATTTAATAATTGAAAATAAATATTGTAGATATTTAAAAACAGTGTGTATAGAAAAGTAAAATTTATAAAAAAAAAATGAAATACAATTAGTGGTGAGGCCCAAAAGAGATTAGAGACCACTTAGATGGATAAGGTGAGTAGCAGGCAATCGTCAAATTTGGGCCTCAAACGAAACGCCCAAAAGTGTAAGAAATGGGCCCATTTACAACGTGTAATTCTGCCAGCCATACGATGCTCTGATTCATCAAGTGGTTCAGACGAAGGAACAATTATTGAGTGTAGCCGGTCCCACGATTGAGTGGTCAGTCTACGGCGGTGGATGCGGTCAGATTGTTGAGGTTAGGTGATGGATCGTATGATTCAAAAGCCACGTTTAGTCTCCGTAATTTTTGTGACTTACTATCTAGTTTTAATTTTATAATTAAAACTGACGGTTGAAGTCAATTAATTATTGTGAAGCTTTAACACGCCTGCAGAGCTCGAACTACTCTGCTACAAAAACTCAAAATCTGCACAAAACTGGGAAAAATGGAAAGAAACGTAAGAGATGGAGCGCGTTTGACGAAATGCCGGAGTGGGGCCCGCGGCGACTTGGAGTACAAAAGAGAGTTTGCGATGGGCGCGTTTCTCTGGCCTTCGATCGGCCGAGATCTCCGTCGTCGTGGCTTCACCGGCGACGATCCTCTTCCCAGCAAAAAAGTGAAGCAGACGGCGCCGGGATGGAATATCTATTCGTCTTCCTTATGTTTGTTTTTGCTGACAAAGCTCCGACACAAATGCTGACTAAAACTTGATTTATCGTTGGTGATCAATTTCTCGGAACTCAGCCGCAAGGGACGGCCGGAGCTCTGGGTCTACCGGAGCTCCGATCAAGGTCTGATAAAGAATTTGGTTCCAAAAAGTTGTCTGAGCCCGGGTTCGAACCGGGGACCTCTAGTGTGTGAGACTAGCGTGATAACCAACTACACCACCCAGACGGCCCCTGAGAGGAAATATCAAATTGTAAATAGTTTATTTTATAATTTTGTCATATTTTACAGAATCGACTATGATTCAGATAAATACTTTTAGCTCATATGTGTTATTGCACGACAAAACGACCCAATTTAAAGTAATGAAAATAAGTATAGGAAGAAGTGATAATTAAGACACGTATAATTATATATTTTTTATGCCATTTCTTGCCTTTCCTTATTTCCCTAAAAAAGAGAAAAAGAATTATTCCTTTTTCATGCATATATGCTCTTTCCCAATGTTTTATACATATAAATATATGTTATATGTGTACATTATACACGACACAAAGTGTTCTTTTGGAAAGATTTGTGGTTAAATAACAACTTTACACGTTAAAACATCAACTTTACACCTTGAATCCATGTCCAAAAACGATCTTTATTCTTGATCACATTCCATGATCAAGAACAGTTCAAGATATTGGATTGATCAAAGTTTAGAGATTCGATGAAAAAAACGCATTGTAATTTACGTAGAAGGAGGATGATTTGCATGCAAGGCCACCTGCATGTCCATGGCGGCGAGAAGTGAGAAGAGGAAGAGGAAATGGCGGAGGAGAGAGGAAACTTCTGCGAGCTTCAATGGAGGCGTGCAGACGTTGTTCATCTCTTTCTCTCTCTAGAAAAGACATTGATTCTCCGACCTTGGCGCACCGCTGCATTAGTGTTTCTCCTCCTCAGCAGATTCCCCTCCATCTTTCTGCAACTTTCTGTTCTTCGTTGCTTTCTCAAGCCAAGAATCTCTCTGCCAATCTCTTCCTTTCTCTCTCAGAGATTCTCTTTCTCTCTCCACTGTTCTTTTAACAGATGCCTCAACTCCTTTATTTTCACGCCATTCTTTCCGTTTCTCTCTCTTTCTCCCTCTCTCGTCCTTTTTGCCCGGACTATATTCCGGCGACATTTATGCAATGGCTGCTTCGGGTGTCAACCATTCGTCGCAGCCGTGCATCTACGGTATGCTCATTTCTCAAGCTCTTGTTCAATATCGAATACCCTCTTTGAATCTTTCCATTCTGGGTTAGAATTTTTTCAGTTGGAGTTTTGGGTGTTTATAAATCTTCGCGTATTGAGTGTTCTTTGCTGGGTGTCTGTGTGTTGGTGGGTTGAGTATTTGTGGCGCTTGTGTTTATAAGCAGGCAAACTTGTTTCTTCGTGCACAGAGAGGAAATCTAGACTGATGAAATGGCTGAGTAAGCTCTTCAAGACTGGTTCTAGCCATGGCGATGGGGATCGCCATCCTCAGCTTCTTGGAGAAGAAAACGTGGTTCTGCGAGCGCCGGCGAGATCTTGGGTAATCCCGAAATATTTTGTCCGATCATGATTTTAATTGATTCTGAGATGAGTTTTCCTTTGCTCAGGGCGATCGATCTAGCTCCAGATCTCAGAAGGAGAAAGAGGAACTCGACCATGCAATCGCTCTCTCCCTAGCCGAAGATTTGAAAAAACCAAATGGTATGTTTCTCTCGCCGGAGCAGTGTTTTGATTTTCCGTCGGAGAAATTAGAACATGGATTGTTGCAGGCTACAAATGGCGGATGGAAGACGATGAAAGAACAGCAAGAACACTCCATGATAATCCCCCTTTTCACCCTCCACAGTACTTTCCTAGTGGTTATTTCAGGTACCCTCTCTCTCTCTCTCTCGCCGGAGAAATTACAGACGATCGGAACTTGAGTTTCTCGCCGGAAAATTCAGAATATGTGGAGGCTGCAACCGTGATATAGGCTATGGAAACTATCTCGGATGCATGGGGACCTTTTTTCATCCAGATTGCTTTAGTTGTCGTTCTTGCGGCAACCCAATTACAGAGAACGAGGTAGGTCATTTAATGGCGGCTAAAACAGAGTTTTCCTTCTCTCAATCCCCGGAATTTGAACCAGATATGAGCTTATCTGAAGTTACCCTTTTAATATTCATCTTTCTTCCATCAAAATCTCACTGTTTTTTCTCTGTTCATCCAAGTTTTCATTGTCAGGGAAAGATCCATATCACAAGTCCTGTTTCAAAGAGCTTACCCATCCCAAATGTGAAGTCTGCCACCAATTCGTGAGCGCGATTTCGATCGACAATAATCATATTTGGTTTAGTATTCATGTTCTTCAATCCATTTCGTTCTAAATCTCCAGATTCCGACAAATAGAGCTGGTTTGATCGAGTACCGATGCCACCCATTTTGGTCGCAGAAGTACTGCCCGTCACACGAACACGACAACACAGCTCGTTGCTGCAGCTGCGAGCGTTTGGAGGTGGAAAAAAAATCTCTGTTTTCGACAGTTTCTGTTTTGAGATTCTTGTTTTTCGAAACTATTTTCAGAGTTCGGTTTTTGCAGTCTTGGAATGTAAGATATGTATCGTTGGGAGATGGTCGGAGTTTATGCTTAGAGTGCATGGAATCGGCGATCATGGACTCCGGCGACTGCCAACCTCTGTACCATACAATTAGAGATTATTACGAAGGAATGAACATGAAAATCGACCAGCAAATTCCGATGCTTCTGGTCGAAAGACACGCGCTAAATGAAGCCATCGTCGGAGAAAAAAATGTAAAAAAAAAAACATCTTCGGATTTTGATTCAACCCAAATCCTTCGATTATGATCTTGGGTTTTGCAGGGCTTCCATCACATGCCAGAGACGAGGGGTTTATGCTTGTCGGAAGAGCAAACGGTCACCAGTGTAAGACCGGAATATACCAACTCCGATCATTTCTTGATCTTCCTCGCATCTAATATTCTGTTTTCCGATCAGATTCTCAAGAGGCCGAAAATGGGGGTAATCGGAATAAGAACGCAACCCCAGAAGCTGACTCGGAAATGCGAAGTCACGGCCATTCTCGTCCTATATGGCCTGCCAAGGTGAGCTTCGCCGGAAAGCTGAATTTTCATTGTAGAAAACCAAATATACTCAGCTTCTGCGATCTTCGGTTAATATGCAGATTACTAACTGGAGCTATTCTTGCACATGAACTGATGCATGGGTGGTTACGCCTCAAAGGTAATCATCAATCCACCATCTTTGAAGTAGTGGTAGCAATGGGTTCGGATAGATCAGCTAAACCGACCCTGGTCGAATCGTATCGATTTTTAATTAAGAAAAATTACGTGAATTCAAACTAAAATCGATATAATTTTTTATTAGATTCGACTCAAATTAATTATGCGATACTTTAGTTCAGATCTAATTTCTACATGAACTGACCTGACCGATTCAAATTTACGAAGAAATAATTGAATTTTAGTTGGTGAGTTTATATTTTAAGAAAAATGTAAATCTGAACTGAAACCAACTAGAGTTTCGATCTAATCGATTACCCGGTTGATTTTAATTTGGATCTAATTTTATAAAACTTAACTCACCGAATCAAAATATTTTTTTTCTTCCAAAAAAACCGACCCAACCTGCCAAGTTCCATGAGTATTTTGAAGCATAAACAACGTATTTCTTCCATAATTTGGGTCGTGTTTCGCAGGGTATCGGAATTTAAATCCGGAAATAGAAGAAGGAATCTGCCAAGTCCTCTCATACATGTGGCTCGAATCAGAAGTTCTCCCGGGATCCAAAAGCATGCCATCGACATCGGCACCTTCTTCTTCTTCTTCTTCGTCAGCGTCGACCAAAAAAGGGAGCAAATCGAACGCGGAGAAGAGACTGGGTGAGTTTTTCATGCACCAAATAGCAAACGATGCATCTCCGGCTTATGGTGAAGGGTTCAGAGCTGCTAATGCAGCTGTTAACAAGTTTGGTCTCCGTCGAACTCTCGACCACATTCGTCTGTCCGGAAACTTCCCTTTGTAACACATGTATTATGTTACCAACTCCTGTATCGATCTTCTTTTCAACTAATTGGGATAACTAATGTTCTTTCCTAGGGATGACTATGAGTAGGGTTTTTAGTTCGAAACCAAAAACAAACTAAAACTCAAAATTTAAAATATTTTGATTTGGTTTGAATTGATTGAAGTTTTTTTAATATTTTTGAGTATAAAATATTTTACTTTAAATTAATAAAATAATAAGCATTTTGATTCAATTTTCTATTATTTTTAATTTAAATATTAAGAAATAAATAAATAAAAACTATTTTTGATGACATATTTTATTTATATGTTTATGTTTAATATCAATTATCAACTTGAATTACTTTTTTTCTTTGGCCCAAAGAGATCGTTATTAATAATCGAAACTGACTCAAATACAAAAATAAAATTTAACTAACCCGACCCGACTCAATGCTGCGAGTTGGATCGGGATCCATAGGTCGCCTTGGTTGCCCATGCCTATTTTTCCAAGCCAAAGAGGGAATGCACCTAAAAAAGATCAACCTAATAATACCTTCTGTGATTCAACAAGTATAAAGATTTTACACGAAAAAGAGAAAAAAAAATCGACTAATTTTCCACTAGAAATCAAGGCTAATCATTCGATCCAAAAAGAGAAAAAAATGTAAGCTGCAACTAGGTGTAATCTTGAGGTCTATGTATGGACTTAAATGAATGTATTTCCGGCAAATATAAGTAGCCAAATGCCGAGCTAGAATCGGGCACTTGTATCTGCTAATACCGATTTCAAAGTCTCGTAAGTCATGAAGCAAATTCCAACACCTGGCACCACCTTGTAGTATTCGGGCAATATTCCACGGTACAGCCCGGTGTAGCCTTCTGTTTGGAGTATGTGTCGAAATGTACCGACAAGGCTTGACGTGTAGACTCGTGCTCGACCGCCTGCTCCTTCCAGCTGCTTTCGTCTTCTCACCAGATCCAAAGGAAAAGTTGCTGCAAATTATTTTTCATAATTATATAATCAGACCTGTAAATTATGACAAATTATAAACTCCTCTTTGAGTTACTCATTGTGTTTGTCAGGATTTGAGTAGTTCTAAATACAAATTGAACCGAGGTAAGTTAAAAAAAGATGCACAAAATGAGCAATCAAAGGTTCTTTATAGACCATCATCATCATAAGATTTAAGAACCAAGCTCAAATTTATGTAGACAGAGTGTATAATTCACATGGAACAACAAATTATAGTGTTACCCTTTTTGAAAAAGTATTGTTAGATTTATCTTTTAATCCTATCTTGTTATTGTACATACTGATGTGTCTCCTTGAAACTAATCTAGTTAAAATAAATATTTCATATACAAATCACAATTTGACATGCAAACGTGTATAATAAGAGACTATGTTAAGAAGATGAACGTAACATTACTCTTTTCAAAACATCATTGGTGAATGATTTATACTTCGAAAAGATGAGTTATGATAGTGAAATTAATGATCACTCTCATAACTTCCATTTAGATATACCTTTTCTCCATCCGCTTTGGAGTACAAATGCAATGCACAAATAAAAAAATGAAACCCGACTACGCATCTACGCAACTCAAGCCAAATCTAAGATTTTGGTGATTGAATTAATTAATAATCCAGGAGTTAGTCAATAATCTGCAAGATTCCCAAGTTTTCCAAGAATTAGGATCTTTTTCAGTGTTTTTTTTCTTTAGTCCTAAGGAACATAGCCAGGCGACTTAAAAACAACACAGGACTACCTATTATGGTTACTATAATCTTAAAACATGTTGGTGAGGCTAAAAGGAATTGGGAGAGGTAGCCCAAGTGAAAAGCATACCTCATAGAGCACACCTCTCCCTTCTGTTAGAGAAGATTTAAGTTCCACCGTGGGAACTTCGATCTGATAAGAGTTCCAACATTTAATAAAAGGCACTGCGATCCTTAAGAACTGTTATAGAAGATTGTTGGAAAGCTAATTCAAAACCAAGCAGTGTGAACATCTTATGCATGTAAAAGATAAGTAGGTAGGTGATAGTATGCAAATTTTTAGTTTGCTTTCTTTTTGAAAAAAATTCAAAACAACCCCGTGTAGTTTCCGGTTCTAAGGTTCAATCTGGTTGAATAGCTTATTTCTCTGCATTAAAAAGCATAATGTATGGCTACTTGTGTTAGGTCGTTTGCTCAATTTGTCAAATTAGTTAGATTCTTCTAGTTGAATGACATGATAAAATAAGACCAAGCAGGACATTCATTCAAGTGTTAACATTGATCCAAGCGTAAGCAAACTTTCATTTAGTAAGTAAAGTAATAAAAAAAACACAAGGATAGAGTAACACAATAAAGGAAGAAAAAATGAACTACTGCCAAAAAAGACATTTTTTTATCGGTTTTGACAGTAATGTGAGTTATAATTACTTCAAAAACTAACACCCACCAAATCAAATCAAATGAAAGAATCTAATCCCATTTGAGCTTCAAACAATGTCTAAAATCACTCACCTGTCGAAGATGCAATCCCTGAAAGACTTCCACAAGCCAAACTGACCAAGACAGCTGAGTCGTGAGGCCTAAAATACATAATGTGTTTCAGAAGTGGTTTTAAAATAAGTCGCACAGCATGGGCGAGCTCATTTAACAGACCTATGAGACTGCCAAAAGGTTCTCAATGTCTCGTAGACCGAAAAGCTAATAGCTATGTTGGGACCAACACCCTGCATTAGAAGTAACAGTCAACTTCAAAGCAGAAGCATTTCAAACGTTTTACAGGTGATAACAAATTGCATACCAAGAGTGTTGCTCCAAGCCCTTTATAAAGACCTCTTAAACCTTCATCTCTACAAATTGTTTGTAATGCGTGTCCAATACCTTTGTAATACATCACCTTTGTCTACATTGGTTCAAATAAGTAAATTTAGTTTTACTTCCACCAATTAAGGACCACTTCAAGTAGATAATTTTGAGAAGCTGGTTCATAATTAGATTTCAATATTTTCAGTGACTATAAAATGAACTACTCAAAATCATAACCAGGCAAAACGGTTGATAGGATCAAAACGATCCTTTTGACTTTTCTACACAAGAAACGTTTACACGATAGACTTTGAGAGCTCTCTACCTTTATACACCATGCTTTCACACTTCTCTAATGATCTCACATGTATCCTTCATCTTCTCTATTTAATATCCCTACTTTATTAATCTCCTAAACTACTTCCAACTTCTATTATTAACTTCTACTAACCTCCCTTAACTTCAACTATCAATTACTATTAACCACTCAACTAATTATTATTAATTACTTATCTAATATAATAATTATATCCTAACAACGATGTACCTGGGCAGCAAGGCGCGTCCTCACAAGATCCAGCGGATATGTAGCTGTCGCAGAAGTTATTCCTGCCAAGCCACCACCGACGAAATGCACAAAAATATCAGCACTCGTATGGGCTTTACAACTTTCTAACCCTGGAATCATGTGTAATAACTGCAATGAATAAAAAACAACTGAATAAAGATAAACTGTCATGAAAAAAAACATAAAAGAGAAGTTATTGTTAAACTCCGCGTGAAGGTACTTCCTCAAGTTAATGATGACATCAGTCTCAGATGAAAAGTAGTCATTTGAGAGGCTAATGCCTAATTCAGATGGAAAGTATGTATCATTTGAGCTTTCTATGTAATTTTTTTCAGTGTAACCCCTTAATTACAAACCTTTTTATAGTGTTCATACGCATAAAAGTTTATAGAAGAATAAGGCAGACGATGAGCAATAGTGACAAGATTTCCTTTCCAGAAAGCTCTAACTCCTTCTTCACCAACAATTCTTGATGCCTCCTGCCATATGCTGGCTTTTTTAAGTGTTGAAATGTCGGAATGCATACCTTGAACCTAAAGAAAGAGCATGCTGAAACCAATCAGGAGATAGTACAATGCATGGAGTCACAACCACGCAATATATCCAGGTGATAAGCTGATAGGAAACAACGTATTAAAATTGAAGAACTTTTCTCTTTTTAAATTCTATCAATAGGAAGCTCTCATTAGTAACAAAGGTCGTAGAATGAATGAACATGATGTTCCTCTTTGGATTACACCATAATTTACCCAAAGTTTCTATACCAAAGAGTCATGGAACTAACTTTTTGCGGTGATCCGATGAGATATAGAGCCCCTCTCTCAAGTAATTTTCATATTCAGCTAAAAGAAACAGATCAAAAGTCTTAGCGAATCCTGGAATCCATGAACCCATATAACCTCACGGACACCAATATCATGAAAAGTATAATGATGTACCAGATTCTACATAAACTTAATCAAAAGGTAAGCACTTTATAACATGGAAGAGGCCATTAGATCAACATGAACAAACCTGAAATAGAATGGTAAGCCGAGCAAGGGGCGCCGTGCAAGTCTTACTAAAGGCCCCAGCAACGCCTCCGGCAAGAAGCTGCTGCACCGTTCCAATCTGAGACTGCTGCTGCAAAGACTGTTGCTTGACCTGAACGAATTTCCTCGACCCTCCATCGACGGAAACTCCACCAGTTCCCACATGATCAGCATGAAAAGCTCTCTGACCTCCTTCCATGACCACACTAACCCTAGCTTCCGCTTGCATATTTGTTCCTTTTCTCTATGACCCACTCACAGTATCCCTTTACCAAAAAATACCCAACACTGGAGAGCCGCAAAGTCCACGGAATTTCCAAAAGAAAGCGTTCAACGATGAGGGCAGCCTTCACGAAGACAAACAATGAAACAAGAAGGAACAAAAATCGTGAAAGGAAAATTAGGAAAACCTAATTAATAAATCCACAGCCAGGACTTCTCCAACCAGGAATCCTCAGGAAGTATATTCTCTCTTCCCCTCCACAGCTTCCACGAACGGCTCCCAGTAACTTGAACGAAGAGCAAAGAACAAAAGTAACTTCGAGCGCGAACGACGACGTTTTAAGTAGCTAACAACGTTCCTCTGCGGGCAGTTCCACGACAACAAGCCACCCAGATGTTGCCACGTCGATCGAGGCCACGAATTTCACGAGGATAGACCACCGGCCTTCGGAATCTACGTGTCAAATTAAAGAAGGCCCACATATGTGGGTCAGTGAAGGCCCATATTCATTAAGGATGTGATTTTAAAGCCCAAAACAAAAGTATAATCAATACTAGAACCTAGGGTTTCTTCTTCTTCGTACGGAGTCTGCGTCTGGCCGCCCATTTTCTGAGCTCCAAGCAAAGCGATTCCGGAGAGAAAATGGTGAAAGGAAGACAGGGAGAGAGGGTTAGGTATGTGATCTAAATTGAGGTTTCAGTATTAATCTGATTGTTTTTATTGAAGTGTTTTCTTCCTGTTCTGTTTCCCGCGATCTAAATTGAGTTTTCAGTATTGATCGGATTGTTTTTATCGAAGATCTAAATTGAGTTTTCAGTACTAATCTGATTGTTTTTATCAAAGTTTTTCTACCTTTTCTGTTTCCTGTTTCTCATTTATCTCTTCTGATGCAGACTCTACGTCAGAGGAACTGTCCTGGGTTACAAGAGGTGAATGACCTTTACCTTATATGAGTGAATTTGTTTTGATGATCGGGAACCTTTTTGCTGGAAAGATGAGTAATAATAAGCCGATTTCAATCCGTTCTTAAGTTTTTATCTCGCGATTTTAACTCTGTGAAAACTTGTGGAATCGAGGTTTAATTGAGTATTGTTTATTGATTAGGTCCAAGTCGAACCAGTACCCCACCACTTCGCTTATCCAGATCGAGGGTGTCAACACTAAAGAGGAGGTGGCCTGGTACGCAGGAAAAAGAATGGCATATATCTACAAGGCGAAGGTGAAGAAGAATGGATCACACTATCGCTGCATTTGGGGGAAAGTTTCCAGGCCACATGGTAACAGTGGCGTTGTTCGCGCCAAGTTCAAGTCAAATTTACCACCAAAATCAATGGTATTGTTTATCAATGGTTCTTCACTGTGAAATTAATGCAATCGTTGGTTTTCGAGTATATTTTCTTACTCGGTTTCTGAAACAATGCAGGGTGACAGAGTTAGGGTATTTATGTATCCAAGTAACATCTAAGGTAATTTTTATCCTATCCTACGTACTATTTCTATAGTAAAGTATTTGTGTGCCTTGAATTGATATTGGACATCCCAAACTTGCCTATATTGGATTGGAGTGGTATAATGGCTTCTTATTTTTTCGGTCTTATCTCTGGGTACTTATATTTAGGGTCTTATCCTAGTATAATTATTTTTTAATTAGATCAATGGGCTTATTGATGTATTTGTGATTTTTCAATTGACACTTTGAAGTTCAGATTGATAAATTTTTTATAATAGAGTTATTTCTTTTTAATTTTTTAGGGGGAATGGTGAGGAGATTGGCTCATTTAAACAGAATTTCAACGTCAAAGTGTCAGAT
>QAOC01045639.1:377753-467506 GCA_003255005.1 Begonia fuchsioides
TTTTTTAATTAATATATTATAATATAAATAATTATTTAATATATTTATTGAATATGAAAAAAATTATAATAATTTATGAAAAATAATAATATTAAGTTTATATTTTTATTAAACTTAGTGTAGGTTAAATATTTTTTGATTAATTATTTTAATTATTTATTGTATCAAACAAATGAATTAATGTAAAAAAAGAAATTAATCCTAAATTTATTATCTAAAATATTCTAGACTATTATTTCATTGACAGGCTATATATAAGTTGACCATACAAACGTTAAATGGGCCTAGTTAGGATAGTGGGCCTTGTTTGGATTATGATTAGTATTTATGATTAGTGTTAATGTGAAGATTATTATTTGATTAGGGGGATTTATGGAAAGTAATCCATAAATCTAACCAGGACGAGTCAGTGGAAGGCGGGCTAACCCATTCTCGACGCGCTTACCTTGTCTGCTCCTCTCTCTCTCTCTCTCTCTCTCCAGGCGTGTTCCTCGTCGGCCTTCCTTCAAATTCCGCCGCCTCTCCATTACTTACAGAATCTTCTATTCTTCTATTTCTCCAATTCTCTCATTGTCTCGTTTGTGGCCTGATCTTCGTGTTAAGCCAATGCGCAGATCCCGTTTCTTCAACAAATCGATAGATCCATTTGATTCTGTTGCATCGCAGCTCTCCTGAGATACGTCTCCTGCTGTTTGTTGGTGGAATTCTCAGCTGCGTGATCAACGCCGTGTTTATTAAATGAAGAGCTCGAGCCGTTTCTTTACGATCGGGCTCGTAGCGTCCTGGTACTCGTCTAACATCGGCGTTCTCTTGCTTAACAAGTTTTTGCTCAGTAATTATGGGTTCAAGTATCCGATCTTCCTCACCATGTGCCACATGACGGCCTGCTCTTTGCTCAGCTACGTTGCAATTGCTTGGTTCAAGATGGTACCTATGCAGACAATTCGCTCCAGGGTTCAATTTTTTAAGATCTCGGCCCTCAGCTTAATTTTCTGCATTTCTGTTGTTTTTGGTAATATTTCGCTTCGCTATTTGCCGGTCTCGTTCAATCAAGCAATTGGGGCCACTACCCCATTTTTCACTGCGGTTCTCGCTTACTTTATGACCATGAAGAGGGAGGCTTGGCTCACTTACATTACCCTCATTCCCGTTGTGCTTGGAGTCATTATTGCAAGTGGGGTATGAGCTATTTCTATATGTGTGTTCGATCAATGCTTTGTATTGTAAAATACTTGAATCTGTCAAATTCTATGATTAGCTTCGTATAACATAATTTATCAATTCAAAGGCAAAGAGAATGCAAACGGCGTTGTATCTGCGACCTTTGCTCTTACTTTGTGATTGAATTTCTTGGATTGTGCTTGCACTTGGATCGTGAAAATCGGCTTTATGTATATTGAGGCTGGGATTCAACGACTGCTGACATTTTTTGCTGTGTTTTTTTTTTCGGTTTTGAAGGACAAATGGTGGGGTTTCACCCATGAATTGAACTTTTTATTGGACTAGATCTTTATCCTGATTTTATTGGACTGTAATAATTATAAAATCTATGCAAAGGCATCTAAGCTTTGATCACTTTTCTCATTTCTATCTTCATTTGGTTCTATGTCAGGGTGAGCCAAGCTTCCATTTGTTTGGGTTTATAGTGTGTGTTTCAGCGACGGCTGCTAGGGCACTCAAGTCAGTTGTGCAAGGGATTCTGCTTTCTTCTGAAGGGTAATTGATTTTGTTACTCTTTAACGTTTGATCAACTGCAAATGAATCATTCATTCACTAAGTCTTAAAATTGGATGTTCTATTTCTTTTAGAGAGAAGCTGAATTCCATGAACCTTCTCCTTTACATGGCTCCTGTTGCTGTTGTTTTTCTGCTTCCAGCAACTCTTATTATGGAAGAGAACGTAGTAGGCATCACTCTAGCCCTTGCTAGAGATGATAAAAAGATCATTTGGTATCTTTTGTTCAACTCAGCCCTCGCCTATTTAGTAAATTTGACCAATTTTTTGGTTACTAAACACACCAGTGCGTTGACTCTCCAGGTATGACTGCAGTTTCATGTATATTCATGTTCTTCGTTTCAAAAATTTAATTCCATCAGAAATGGTCAAATATAATTCAATTTTTCTGAGTGTTATGCGTGGGATCCCCAACAATCTTTCCTTTTTGACTGAGTAATGTTTTGATTAAAGCAAGCTCATCATGTAGCCTGCACATATCAGTTTAATTTTCAAACATCAATCTTAACTCTACGTCTGTCAATTCTTGATGGCTTTTTCTATGATAGTTCCGTCAACGAGTCTCGAATGATTGAGCAGTAAATCAGATGATCCATAAGCTTATGTGATGTAGAATAGTTAGCATGTGACTATCTTGAAGATTATAATCGTGGGATGTTCCTGATTTTGTATAAACAATAATTCTGGCAATTTTTGATATTAGGAAATAAAAAAATTGGTTAGTTAGATGTTATATTTTAGTTACTCGTTTTCCATTCAATATTAGGAGTCCTAGTTCTATATAAAATGTTCGTCTTGTAATCAGGAGGATCGTTGAATAAATTTTCAAATTCAAGATGTTCATCTTGATTAAAGCAAGCTCATCATGTAGCCTGCACACCATTTAATTTTCTATAATCAATTTAAATCTACGTCTGTCAATTCATGATGTCTTTTTCAAGGATAGTTGTTAGAGTTTGGTATGATACGAATTTACTTTAGGCGAGACTGGTGTGTCATGTTAAGATCTTATTAGAATTTTTTTTTTTAAATTAACGTAAATTAAAATCGCAAAACTCAGCAATTATATTCTAATTTTCATAATAGATTTATTAATATGATCGTTGGTTTTTCTCGAAAGAATTTTTTCACGTGTATCTTCTCTTTTTTCTGCCATCATTTGATTCTCAGCAATAATTCAGTGAATGAGACTCGAACGATTGGATCGGATGACTCATAAGCTTATGTTGGGCTGTTTGGGGTTGTCGTGCTTTTGACGTTTATCGTTTTCTCTTGCAGGTGCTGGGAAATGCGAAAGGGGCGGTGGCTGTCGTAATCTCAATCTTAATTTTTCGAAACCCGGTCTCGGTGACGGGGATGTTTGGATACGCTCTGACAGTACTCGGAGTTATCCTATACAGTGAAGCCAAGAAAAGAAGCAAATAAACTCTACAAACAGAGAGCAACTTCTCTGCTCATGGTTCTTCCAAATGCAGCACAGGGAACTTCCATTACAGACCAGCTACTGCTGGAGAAATCAAATCAAAGAATCTAGTATATTGGTTTAAAATTTTGTCTGAATTACAGTTTAAGATTAGTTCCAAGTAGAATTCAAAATTGATATGATACATTAGTGTCACTTTTAGGTTCCATTTTGGCGGAAACCTTCTGTTGTAGTGCACCATCATAGATGGCTGAGATGTCTTATATTGATTTTAAATGAGAAACATTCTTCGCTTCTTGAACTTCTTTTCTCATTGTGCAATGTGCATACATCTATGCATGCATATTGCATATGTATGTATGTATGTGTATGTATATGTATGCATGTATATATGTATATGTACATATACTTAGTTTGAATGGAATTACAGTATCTACTTTGTCTCGGTTTAAGGCTCGAAGGTCGATTAACTTGGACAGATATATCGTTTGTTGACGATTTTATAAAGAACAATATTATGTTTATTTTATTAACATATATTTTAATATAATTTTAAATGGATCAAGTTGTGATTAATTTAGTTAATATATTAAAATTAAAGTAATTATTTATAATATTTATTTTATTAATTATAATTTAACATATATTAAAAAAGTGTATTAAGGAAATAAATTTAGAATTTTTACATATAATATATATATATATTATATATAACGAGGGAGATATATATACACCGTTACACACACCATCATTATAATAACGAAGAAGAAGACGATTCTTCGAGAGAATCCGAGAGCGGGAGAGCGCGACGGAGAGGGGTCGTCGAAGTGGTTACCGATCTGAAGGAGAGTTGGGAATGTCAGAATCGTTCGAATCTCTCCACGACCTCCTTTATCGGTACGCTCTTTCTCTCTCTCTCCTCTCTCTTTCTCTGTTCAATTTCTCTCTTTTTCTCGAATTATTTTGAATTTTTTGGGACTGGTTTTTAGTTTATCTGAACATGTACAAGAGACCCTCGCCGGAGCTCAGTATCCACCGCCGGAGGCATCAAACATCTCCGTCAAAGCTTTACTCGAACAACTTCTTCCTCGAAAGCAATCAGAGCCAATCTCCGATGACGAACTATGGGCTTCCATTAAAGACTTCACTTTGGCATGTGCGTTATCATCTTCCTCTCGTTCTTCATCGCACGACCTGCTAGCATGGATTTCAACGGACCTTTCTATTGTCGCGGAATCGGCATACGAAACCTTCTCCAAGGCATATGTAAATACTGCTTTCAGCCGTAAAAATTCAACGAGGATCGCTGATTTAGGCTTACAATGTAGTTTGGTTCCTGAAGAGAAGAGATTGATGCTGGAGTTGATGCCTGAAGTGTTACCATTGCTGAGAGATAGGATTCGGGAGAGCTCCATAGATAAGTCTGACGAAGTAGACGAAATATCAGCTGCTTCAGCGAGGTCTCCTGTCGGTTTTGCCATTGTGTCTGCTTACCAGTTCAGATGGTTTGCCAATCAGGTCTGGCTGTTGCTAGTTTTCATCAAAGAAGTGTGAATTGGCTTCTCAGTTTCAGATTTTGCTGATAGTTTTGTTTGCAGATGGATTATCCTCATCTGGTGAAGCTGTGCTCTTTTCTGATTCCTTGTGCACTAACTTGTCTTGATCACTGGTCACCTGAAGTGAAGGTATGTGTTCGTTTTTCTTATTCTTCTATATTTTGTTGCAAGTCCTGTTTCAAATAGCGTTTGCTATCATTATCAGTTAAAATTTGATGATGGATTTGGCTTTGGTGTTTTTTTTAGCTTAATTCGGATTAGAGCTGGCAAACGAGCGAGCTGGCTCGCTGGCTCGCTCGGCTCGCTCGACACTGTAGCGAGCTCGAGCCAGGCTCGGCTCGATGCCGAGCTCGAGCCGAGCCCAGGATTCAGGCTCGCGAGCTCGAGCCAGACTCGTAAGCTCGGCACTATAGCAAAAAATGACAATAATCGGCCGTCAAAAGTTTGATTTAGTTATCGAAATTAACTAAAAATAGTTTTCAGCATATGAAAGTATGTTTATTTTTCTTGCAAAATAAGCTAATATAACTTCTATATCATTATTATGCGTTTATCACATTTTTTTTTTAATCTTTTAGCATATGAAACTATAAATTATTTTCGGCTCGATTAGGCTCGGGAGTTGGGCTCGCTCGGCTCGAGGCTCGGCTCGAATAGCTCGAGGCTCGATAGCTCGCTCGAGCCAAAATTTTTGGGAAAAAGCTCGACAGGCTCGGCTCGAATAGGCTCGACAGGCTCGGCTCGTTTGGCTCGCCAGGCTCGACGAGCCGGCCTTCCTGGGCTCGAGCCGGCTCGAGCCGGCTCGAGCCGGCTCGAGCCGGCTCGATTGCCAGCTCTAATTCGGATGCGAGTAAACGATTTATGTAAAAAAATGAGAAGCAAATTATCATCGATCTTGGCTTAACAAACTCCATCTTTCTGTGCTGTTATGGTGTTGTTATATATCTTAGATCTTGGCTTAACAAATTCCATCTTTCTGTGCTGTTATGGTGTTGTCATATATCTTTCTGTGCTGTTATTGGCTTAAATTATTTATGTCACTCTCTTCCCCAGCTTCATATTTTCTTCTTGAGAAGCTCGCATAATTTCTTTCCTTTTGTTCTAATCATTTTCAGGGACAGGGCATGATTAGCTTTGTACATCTTGCAAAAAATGTGAATCCTGGTGATCTTGGTGGATACGAAGATGTGATTCTCGATGCTTGCTGTCAAAACATTGCATCCACTGACGAGATTTGGTGCCACTTAGTTGAGATGTCAGTCAGTCTTTCAACTTGTATCCTGCAAAGTAATCCCCGTAGCTCGTGGTAAAAAAAACATTCCTTTTAACTCTCTATTGTAGGTTTTTCACCATTCTTTGAAGTTTTACTCCATCTGTTTCATAGGTTTGAGAGAATGCTTAATGAGATGCTTAGTCATTTGGAGCGCCAACCAAGAAATGTAGAGCGTCGTGTTGTATGGCTTCGAAATATCGAACCACTTTTAAATTGTGTTGGTCTAGTATTATTAGCTCATACTAGGCGAATATTCCCACTTTTCTTCAAATGGATGAATGCCGACGATGATGAGACGGTTCTTCTCGTAAGTGAACTTCATTATTTGGGTAATATTTTCGAAATAAAACCAACTGATTTTATATCCTTTGACTTTACCTAGTGTTTGTATTACATTCTTCTTGCAGGTTCTACAACGGGTACAGCTGGTTTTAAGGTTAACATGGATAAGGAATACACCATTTGTTGACAGGTTAATGGAGTTTTCAACCTTTTTTTCTTGTAAAAATTTTTAATTTTTGTGAAGACTCGGAGTTTCAGAGTTTCCATTTGGAGTTATTCAATGTTTCATTATCTCTGTGATCCTAATGAATGAGTATCGATACTATGAATGAGCCAAGTTATTTCATACTTTAAGATGAACATTAATCAAGTGTATTTTTTTTCTCTCTGTTCTTGGTAGTGCGGAGCTCAGTGTCGATAATGTAATGAAAAGATTTATGTTTTGTTGATTATTTCTAGATTGGTCGATTTGTTGTGCGGTTTGTACACACAGGCAGAAACGAGGAGCTCGGGCGAAGAAATCAAGAAACTCATTCTTCAAACACTTGAGATTCTCCAGCAGTAAGTTTTATTTGGAATCTTTACGCTTGATCTCCATTTTTTCAGGAATTGACAGCTTCTTTAATTGCAGAAGCAGAGGCCTGCAATTCGAAACAGCTTGGAGGAAGCATAAGGATGATAAAAATTTGGTAGAGGTTGCTGCAGCTCTTAGAGGAAGCTCGGGGGAAATCGATGGCGAGCGTGGAGACGAGAATGGTCGATCAGTGTTACTCAGTGCCCGGTAAGCCAAAAACGAGATTTTTTCATCTGTCGTTTTTGGTCTTCTTTGGTGGATGAAGCAAGTCGTTAAATTTCACTAGACTTCCGATTGATTGGAATTAACCTTTTTTCGTGTTCTTAAACTCTGACTACCGAATTGAACAGCGGGTTGAAACTCGACCCAAATCTGGTTTAAATTCAATCCTCCCCAAAACTAGGTTCAGAACCCGACCCTAAACCCGAAAATCTTACCAAATACATTATAAATTTTTATGGAGGAGATTGTTTGTCGACTAACAGATATTTTCTAAATTCTGAACTTTAAGTGAGCCAGTGTGGAAGCTTGAAAAATATTGACAAAATTTTAAAGGGGACTTCTTTAGTTTCAATTGGTATCGAATTCCTCTTCTCTAAAACGATGTTATTGAAGTAAATAAAACAAAATAGTAACGCTCCTGGTAGGGATCGAANAAAATCAGCCGTTCCAATTTAGTTTTGTCGACTCTTACTTTTGGTTGCTACCTAGCCAGAAATTAAAATTCATCAAATTATGAAAGCACCCTCTATTATCATTGTTGTATGCAAATATTGCTCCTCATTCTTTCACAAAATCCTTCCAGCTAACCAATAAGTAACGAGACAGGACACAAGAACTGAACTTCCAACATGACTGTGGAACGGTTACAACATTACTACTACTATTTCAGGCACATATGGAGCATGTCTAGTTCCTTTAGAGTATTACATGACTAAACAAACAAACCTAGACTCTAGCCATTGAAAAAGCAATGAAAATCGAAATCAACACCCTCCTGCTGAAGAGGGAAAAGGATACACTCTCTCTCTCTATCTCCGAGATGGTTTTATGTACAGTTCGGCTAAGAAATCAAAGCCGAAGGATCCAAGGGCATCACAGTATCAGGAAAGTCTGTCCGAGGGCCGGCAAGAGAATAATATGCAAGAATATGGGCGGGATTCTCTCGTCTTGCAGGAATTAGTTCGATATTCCAAAACGGGCGAGCCATTTTCAAAAGACCACGACTTGTTTTAGAACCTCTATACCCTTGAACCCATAAATACCTCAAAGAAGTAAGTTGCACAGCAGCAATTGAGAGAGCCTCCTCACTGAAGCAACACCCTCTCATTTCAAGTTTTTGCATGCTCGGACACCCTTGAGAAAACTCCAAAAGTCCGGCATCGGACTCGCCAACACAACCCAAAAGCATCCACCTTACCTTCGGACTGTATCTCCCGATGTACCTGAGACCGACATCTGTCAAACCCCCAGGCCGAAGATATAGAGCAAATCTTCTAAGCTTCTCGCAGCCTCTCAATAGAGCTTGAACTCCAGTGTCAAGAGGCAAATCTGTTATATGCTCTTCATGGTCAAGCAGGACAAGGCGAAAATCACAAAGATTTTTACTGTAAGTGCCTATAGATTCCAGAGCTTCATTTGTTATGTCTGAAACATACACTGCTAAGTACTCCAAAGCAAGGCAGCCTTGAGCTAAAGCAATTAATCCTCTCTGAGAGACTAGCCCCCCTTCGTCCTCCATTCCCTGCTCATCAGCACCTCGCTCAATCCTAAGCCTTTTTAGTTTCTTACATGTCCGGCCAAGAACTTCTAATCCTCTATCTCCAATAACATTTCTTGTCTGTCAATAAACAATATTTTTTTTATTTGAAAGCGATTAAAGGTTTTACATAATGCGTGTAAAGCTTCAGAATAGTAGTACCTCGAAATTTGAGCAGATAGAACGTTTAAAAATATAAATAAAAGTAAAGGAGTTCAAAGAATAAATCTGAGAAAAATATAAACATAGAAGATGGGGTCCTTGCTGTACAGAGAAACTGAAAGAAAAAACTAGTAGAGGAAGTATATGTGAAAAGAAAAAAAGGCGATTGGCAAGTTTACCTCAAGAAATTCTAAGTTGGGGCATTTTTGTATCAAGGTGCAATGATCTTCTGTGTCAAGCAACGTATACAGAAGATCCAATTTCTTAAGTAGGGAAGCAAATGGGAACACTAGGGGAATTTCCTTCATCCCCATGTATGTGAGGCCCAATTTACACAATTTTTGTGGCAATGATAAGGAAAAATACTCTTCTGGTTCAGCATTGAAGGAGCCACCACAAAATTCCTCCAAACCAGCTGCTATTCGAAAAAAACCCACCAGATCCAATATTTCACAGTCACTGATTTTTACAGATGACAAAGATCGGCAATTTCTTGCTATGAGTTCAAGATCTTCATTTCTGACTAGTGCAAGTTCTGTCATGTAAAAGTTTAGTGATTCTAATACTGTGTTGTTTTTGGCAAGTTCATGTAGCCAGACCCCATCTTTCTCTTCGATGGTGCTCTCCTCCAAAAATAAATGTTTTAAGTTCCTGAATATAAAGGCAACATCATACAGTTAACATATCTGTGGCAACGAATGAAAGGGAAAAGGTGAAAAATGCACAAATAACTTTACAAATAAGGTTTTGATAAAGCATGAGTGATCCCAGTTAATACAAATCTAATTTACCAAAAAACATAAGAACTTTCATATCAGATAGGTTAGTGTTGGTAAAAGAGGTTTCTTTCGGACATAGCAGCCTGATTCTTTAACAGAACACAGAAATGTCCACAAAAAGCACTCAAACTATGAAATTTTTTAAACAAAGACGGTGAAAGTTAAATCATTAACTGAGAAATAAGTCAGCCAGCATCACAATATTTAGCATGACCTAAGGGTAAAACGATTCAAATTATTTTTTTGCAGACAAGATTTGTTATTGCACCGAAATAGAAGCTTTCATTACACTGTTGAGAATAGATTCTTAAACAACCTCATAAATTAAAATCTGAGGCCCTTTCCAAGAACTAATGTCAGTTTTAAAAGTGCGAGTAATTCAAATTCCAAGAAAGCATCTCATTAATAATTACACTTCAATGATGTTGCTGCATAAAGATCCACCCAAACAACTTTATAGAAGAGATTTGAGCATATCAAAGTGCAACTTAAATAATAAGTACAAGAAAACTATAGTGCTTGAATAACGCAAAAAAGAAATGCAAAGTAGATATTAGCTCAGTAGAGAAAAAAATAAACACAAAGTAGATATTGAGTTGATAAAAGGGAATGGCCAGTATTGGTGGGCTACTAAACAATTGAGATCCAAAGTTTCATCCATGTCACACAAACGCAACATAATCATGGAAGATTTTCTCTCCTAAGAATATACGTCCCAAATAGGGGCAGCACATTTCAGTCTTAAGCTTGATATTAGTCCCATACTTCAGAGCTAAACAAGAATCAGATAATGATAACATCAAAGCAAAGTCAGTTCGTGCTAATTTCATAACCTCAGAAGTCAGATCATCTTAATTTTATTACCTGCAGTGTCGACCGATTTCCAAAAGTCCATCAGTGGAGAATCCTGAGCACTTGTCTAGCTTCAACGTTAGTAGCACCCGACCACGAGATCGTAGAAGAAGCTCCAGATCCGAATCACTTACAATCATGCGGCGGAAGTGGATCGATTTTAGGCAGTTGAAAGACTCAGCAATCTCTTCCACCCATGGGGTAACATATCCGCCCCAATCTTCGGGAATTAAATTGAACATCGCTGCCCTCGGCTTACCTTTTAATTTCAAGGATTCGAGGTGCCGGAATCGCGTACGGAGCCGATCGGGGGTAGTTGTGTAACATAGAGCAATGGTAACGTGCTTGCGAGTTAGAGCGTCGATCTCGTACCATCGCCAGCAAACAAGCGAAACAGCGTCGCGGTCTTTGGGGTCGTCAATATATGGCATCACCAAGCTAAGAACCACATCTGAAACGCCAGGATGCACGTTCCTAACACTTCTTTCCTCCATAGCACCGTGTAGAAGACAAAACGTCCCTTAGCCACGAAAAAAATTACTCCAAGCAGCTCACCTAGACACTTTCACCGAGGATCAACAAGAAACCTTCAAATCCTCAAGTCATCCAGCTCCAAAATCTCGCAGAAACAAAAACTAAATACGGAAATTAGAAGAACCTACAACCTAATCAAAACAACCTGATCTCCAAAAATCAAAACGCTCCCGCCGCCGCCAAAGTAAAAATCAGCAGGAAAACCGTCACTGGACAAAAAGGAATACGCAGGAGTTTCAGAATCGAGATGCGGAAACAAAAACGCGCAGTTAGGAGCTCGATCTACGACAAGCTACTGGCGGCCGGCGCAGCGCATCAAGTACCAGATAAGTCAAGAAAACTGGAGGACGAACAGCAGTCGGAAGACCAATCGGCCGATGACAGAATGACCGGAAGGCGAGTGAGCACAACTCATGGACACTCCGGAGCCTGTGACCAGAGAGAGAGAGAGAGAGCGGACGGAGCGATCGACTGGGAAGAAGAATCGGACGGCGAAAGTTCAGACAGTCAGAGGATCTAATAAAAGCACCTACGAAAAAGAGAGCCAAAAACGAAAATGACAAGAATATAACCAATCAGATCCATCCAAATTTGGAAAACACACGTGGCATCCTTCTGTTCGCTGCTTACTCTAACCCCGCGTTTCGCTCCTCTGCATCGCATTAGCCCTCCAAGTCGATTTCACGCCAACATTAAGACCCACAAATTAAATCGCGTTGACAGCTTTTGAAAATTAATAATATCAATTTTGCAGGAAAAATCTGCTTTTCTTGATCTTTCTTCCCTCTCCTGTTTTCAATGGCGGGCACTTCATTTGGAAGGAGCTCAGCAATGGTCTTCCACCGGTCCTTGTCAGCCTCGAAATGGACCTTCCTCTGGTTGGCTTGATATACCTTTAGAGAGATGAACAACCATGGAAGCAGACTCTGTTAGTGATTTTGTTGTTTTCGCGAGTGATTATCCTTTTTTCTGTAAAATTGGACTTTGAATTCACCAGCTTCGTCGATGATCTGATTCGACAGCTCCTTTTCTCTCTTCTCTTTCTCCTCCAGAAGTTCTGTGTTTTTCCTGAGAATCGGCCAAAAATTTCATGGTTTCAATTTTTGAAAGACAGAGCAATGGGATGCAATTTTTTAGCATTCTCGGGGAGATGAAGCATTCCCGACGAAGAATTTTTTAGCGTTCTTGAGGATTCTGTTTAAATGCGATGGAACTTATGAGAAAAGGACCGTTCGAGCCTTCAAACGCCGCATCGAAGCCAGTCCGATCAGCCTCGCCGTAGATCGGTGATTGATATTGAGCGCCGGGAGCTGAGTTCTGTCGGAACACGTCGTCTTCGGCGGAGTAAGGGGAAGGATGGAAGATCGGGGAATCAGTCGCCGACTTCAAATCGAAGGAATCGAATCGCTGAGAGGGAACGCGAGGGTCATGGCCTACATAATCATCGTGATCAAAAGGGATGAGTCAGGACGGGATCGGGGACAGAATCGTCGCCGGAATAATCGAACGAGGACATGGACGTTGAAAAGAACGAGGAGAGCAGCGCCGGAGGATCGGCCGGCGTGTTTATGCCGTTCGGTGGTGGTCCGAGGCTCTGCCCAGGTTATGAGCTCGGAAGAGTCCAAATCTGTCTTCCTCCATCACTTGGGCACCAGACTAGGTCACCATGGCAAATGGGCTAGCTGGCACGGCAGACCGCCCGCTCAGTCCGCTAGAGTAACGGTCTGAGCTGAGCTGTTTCAATTCCACGGATAGTATTACGAAACTTCAATTCGCATGTTTTATGCCAATTTTTCGTTTTCACCGAACTCTTTACAAGTGTCTAGTTATATGTACGAAAAACGCATAACTATCACGTCTCGTAAGCTCAACAAGATGTTGAATTATATACGCAACGAGAGAGTCTCTCGCTACTACGAATCTTTCACCGAGCCTCATTGTGTCGAAACGAGTAATAGACTCAATTTTTCTGCTCTGTTGTGAAAAATCTCGACACTCACCTTCCCCCTAAACCAAAAGCCAATGACTTGAACGTCACGACTCGCCTTGTCAACCACATGATCTCCTACAACCTGAGATGGTCATAGGGATCACGTGAGTAGTATAAAATTGCATGTTCTTTACCACATTTTCACTGGAACTAACTTTAACGTTGGTTATGTGATTTGAAAAAGAATGATTGATCTTTTTGAAAACTCGTCCAAATCAATGTCGTTCAATCTTTTGTTGACGGAAATTTTCTACCAACATGGTGTCAACTTTTCTTCCTACGAGACACCTCTCCCGGTTAGGAGAGTCGACACTTATATTGAATCTACCCTTGATGATGAGTATTGTGGAAAACACCGACGACGAGTAGATCTTCAAAGCCGATCATCTGAGTTCGACATCACAGCCAGTCCAGCACGAGAGCTCTGAGCAAGACCAAGAACAACAAGCTGCAGCAGCTAGTCGTCATCGTCCATCAACAACCCGCCAGATCGAGGGATTTTTGCACGACCACTAGGAATTTTTGGAGAATTCATTTGATAGAATCCACTGACGGCTTGACACGATGGATGCTTGCATCTCAACATTAGATCGACGGTTCGACGAGACACAAAACCGACACTGGGTTGAAATTTTTACCATCTCGCCTGAGGCCACACCCGCAGCTGCTCTATCTCCATCGGACGATCCCCCTGTGAAGTAGGTTCGTTCTTCTGTAATCTTTTCGAACAATTGAAAAAAAAAATTTGTAACTTATTTCACTTTTTATTTGACACAATAAATGATTATTAATTGTTAACTCTTTCACGAATTGATTTTAAATCGGATGTTATATATGTTGAACGTTATTGATTCGATGTTTCGATGCTATTGTTTTCGAGTTTCTTTGAGATATTGATTCAATGTTATTGTTTTCGTGTTTCTTTGGTATAATGGAGACGATACATACAAACGTTATCATGCAATTTTTTTTTTAGATCGAAGAAAACAATAAGCATAAATTTTTTTTATCAAAATTTAAAATTACATAATACGGAAAGTTATAAAACTTTAATATAAGAAAATAAAATTTCATGTTGGGCTCTTTTAGCTCGGTTCGTTTAGGCTCGAGGCTCGCTAGCCGGCTCGAGCTAATATTTTTTAAAAAAAACTCGACCGAGCCGGCTCGAATAAGCTTGACAAGCTCAGCTCGTTAGGCTCGGCAGACTCGACGAACCGACTCGATTGCCAGCACTAGAGTAGGTGGGATTTAGGGGACGCTCTCTTCTTCTTCTTCTTAGTGAAACATCCTCTTTCTTAGTGAGTTCTTAATAGAACATTAAAAATCTCAGATGCCATGATTTTAGGAAAAAAAACAGACCGGAGAAGTTCGATGAAACTTCCGTAGAAAATTTCGAGCCACACACAAGTAGCCATTTCAAAATCGTCTTCATAACATGTTTCTCATTTTTCAATTTCATTCTCTATAAACATAGAATCAAAATTAATGAAAATTTCCGATTGATAATCGACAGTAATATTCCTGAACATTATGCCCCACATAACCAACATATTGCAACAAGATTAAGCGAAAAAAACGGCGAAAGAATAATCATTCCGGCCCGGAGAACTTCAGGCAGCAATAGATAGTAATCGACCACCATTTAAGTTAACTTCGGATGCGATGATCCCTTCAATCACCTGTTGTTGGAGTTGGTTTGATAGTATACAACGTCGCCGGAATCGCTCACAAAGTGATCTTCCTGCATGCTTTTTACGAGATTTCCAAGCAAGTGAAATGGGATGGGCCCCGATTGCTCGGGTTCGCGGTAATATTTCCCGAGAACTGGCTTGGCTGCCTCTGTCTATCAAATGAATATATGCATTTCGATAAGAAGTAGCTCAAATTTCTCAAATGAATATTCATTATGCAGAACTATTGTAAAACTCACAGCTTCGATTAACCGGTAATGTGGGATCTGAGGAAAGAGATGATGGATGACGTGGGTCCCGATATCGTGATGGACGTTGTTAATCCATCCATAATCCCGATCAAGCGTAGTTAATCCTCCCCTCAAATAACTCCATGCCTATGAAACACGGGTCGTCAGAATCAACATATTTTCTAGAGTTTCAAACTGTGACAATCCGACCCACAGAAGAAGTGAAAGTGTGCAATCCTACATCGTTCGGGATAGAGCCTAAACATAGTTGATAAACAAATTCTTTGTTCTAAACCAACCCAACGCGTTTTGGACTTTGCCTAAGAACAAAGCTATGCGGATAAAAATTTGTACTGTCGGATTCGGGGAGCCCACACGAACCATATTTTTTTCTTTGATTTATAGAAAAATTACTTCAAAAAGACTAGATTGCATACCTTGCCCCGGTACCAAGGGAGTTTCTCATTGTGGCCGTGATGGTGCAGGTACGTGACCAAATCCAACCACATGACAAAAATCTATACAAAAACAAGAAACAAAATGAGTTGAATGGGAAAATTTTCAATTTAGTGACATGAAATATTAACCCACCACATAGGGAATTCCATAGAGTTTAAGCATTTGGCCTGGACCCACAGTGCATGAAAGATACACAAGAAGTGCAGCCATGGCTGTCCAACAGGCAGTGGAAGTGATGATATTTTTTCTCTCGTTTGGACCGAACAAATCGCTGTTCGGATTAAAATGAGATCCCTTCTTTCCCGGGCTTCGACCCCACTGTAATTCAAGAAATTTACCACCATTATGCATCGCCGTCCCGAAAAGACAATCGTAAATTTTGTGAAAGTCAACCCTCACCAGATAGACAGGGTAAGCAAGCAGGGGAAAAGGCAAGGTAAATCTTAGCAATCGCGTTACATTATCCAAATTCTTGTACACCTTCTCGGATAACTGAGAAACAATCTATTAGATAAAGCAACTTTTGAAATAGGGTAACTTTAGACTTATCTCTTTAGCCTATATTCTTAATTTATATTTTGATCATATGGAATGTCATTAAAATACTTAAATTGAACTAATTAAAAACAAAAAGATAAGTTAAGAGAATATACTGAGAAGATAAATCTAACAATATTCTTTGAAATAAGATATCGAGTTAAGAATATTAGGAGACATTCTTACTGGATGCCAGGATTCATCGTTTTCGACATGTCCGTGGTTTTGATGGTGAGTTCTGTGGCTTATTCTCCTAAAAATCGACATGAATCGAAAGGATATTATTCGATATGAGGATCACATAAGCAAAATCTTTTCAACTGGGATGAAAGTAAGGAAGGAACTGAGATTTCAGGCTCTGACCATCCATGATATGGAACTAGAATTGAAGAATGAAGAAGATGACCCATAAAGCTGTTCAACTTTGAGCTGTTCGAGAAACTGCCATGGCCGCTTCACATATTAAATCAATGAAGAATTGAGAGTCTAAACAGGGGAAGGAATCAATGAAAATAAGAAATTTGATGATGGGTGAGAGCTATTTGTAATACCAGTCATGGCCAAGAACGAAGAGAGCCCAAAACATGGTTCCTTGAGCGAGCCAGTAGAGAGGCCAAACCACCCAGTTATTGAAGTAGGCGGCGACGGCGGCCAGTCCGGCGACGACTGCCACATCTCTGACAACATAGCTCATAGATTTCCATGGATTCTTGACCCAACAATGCTTCGGAATCGCGGCTTTCAAATCGGATATTCGAAATGGAGGAGGAGCACTAGGGTCGAATTCACCCTCGTTTCCAAGACTATGAACTCCATTAACGGCTTCTTGTTCTTCATTTTCCTCCTCTACTGGCGATACCCGAATCGGAGAACTCACATTAAGAATCCAGTTTTTTCTTCTGACCCTATTCGAGATGCTCAAGGAATTTCCGAGAATGCCGGTTTTAGAGGCCGGAAACGGCCGAATCTCCGGGAGCAAAGAAGCTGCCGGAGCTAATCCGATTCTGGGTCGAGGGTAGATTAGAGGGAGAGGCTTTACGCCGCATTCTGATAAGACCAACCTCGCCATTGAAGACACAGATGAGTATAAATCAGAAATTCAAGCTTCTGGGTCTCTGTAGCCGTGTAAATCAAATATTCGTCCACGAAGATTCCTAAAAATCAAACGAAAATGAAAGAGACAAAGGAGAGGAAGAGAGAAATTAACCCTAGGAGCTCTCTCTCCTCCACTTCCAATGGTTGATTACAGTCTCTCTCTTGCTATTTAAATCTAAGCATGACTCCAGAATAACAGCGAAAGATTAAATTTCTCAATTGGGTTTTCATATCTACAAGCTGACTCAGTTTTTTATACGATTTCCGGGACACTGGTGGGCTGTGTTGGATGGGAACACCAGAAACAATGCCGACCTCTGGTGAGGGGTGTTTTCGTAGGTTTGGAGAAGACGATGACGTGGTGAAATCTGATCCCAACGTTGAGTGAAAGAGATTACCAGTCGAGATTTGCCGCGGTTGCTGTCAATGATTAGGCGATTTCGAAGAACAGTAAGAATGGGCGGCCAGACAACAGACTTCGTGATTTTGACATGTATCTTTTTCAAAAAAAGCGAAATCAATAGTCGGCCTTGTAGATCCTTATCCGAGACTTGTATCATTTGATAGTGCCATGTGAATTGCATTGTTTGCACCCGTACAACAATATGTGAATCCATAAATCACGATAAATTAATGGTACGGAAATGACAAGCCTACTTATCATTCACAATGAACAATTTCACATTGAAAGATTAAACTCTTACATTGTGACTATCAAATTTCGAGAACCTTTGACTTTTGTTCTAAATTTACTATTCATGAACTAATTGAGCTAAGTCATGTATCTTAATCCTAGATATGGCGAAGAACACCTTCAACTTTTTTGTATAATTAGTTTATTTCCTTTATATTTCGTCAATTAATTGCAACAAAAATGTTTTAAAATGGAAAATTATACTTTTTATAATTTAGCAGAATCGAAGGAAAATATAAAATTTAGTATTATAGTTTTCTCTATTTCAATCTTGATCAATTTAACTAAAATTATTAACTAAATTAACAACTAAAATTATAATAAAATTTAAAATATTTATTGATAATTTTTAAATTTTAAGATATTCGATAAAAATAAGCACATAATTCAAATGAAATAATAGACAAATTAACTATTAAAATACTGACAACCACATGATCATGATCTTAACATTTCAAACTTCTTTAAACCCACCACGAAAAAAAGCAGTTTCAATTCGGAACATCCTTTTCCAACTAGGGTTAGAAATTTAAGCTCTTGAAAAAGGATAAAAAAACGCACGAGAAAGTCATGGCAAAGAGATTAAAAAGTTGACCGCGACTACTATTGAAAAACGGCTCCAACTTTCAATTTCCCACTTGCCTGAATAAATTAATCAGTTTCCGGCAGACATTCAGCCAGATTCACACCCAATCGCCACCGTCCGTTTGGACTCTAATCTAACAAATATTTATTGCAATAAATATGAATTTGGTATACATCAAGATGATGATTTTTTTTAATACGGAAAATATACATAAAGGGTGGATAAAAGATCAGTATTGGGAATTGATCATTTTTTTGTATTATTTATTTATTTTTATTTTTTTTGAAGGAGAAGACAGGTACCTGGAGCATAACCGGATGATAATCCGATCAAATCTGCCACCATTTTCGGTTTTCCATTGATTTGGCAAGCTCCTTTGCCATGTCTGCGAAGTTCTCGGCTCCGTTCCTCAGATCTTCTGTACGTTGGCTGAGCTTCTGATGAAATCAGACGAAAAAGAAAATAAATTGAGTACGTAAACTAATGCTCGGTAATTATGTTCATAATCAATGAATGGGAAACCAAAAACATTTAGAAAACTCATGAATCTATAACACTATTTGAGCTTATCTTATATCTCGAATCAATGGAGACATATATACGGTAGATGAATAAGAGATATGACCCCCTTTCTATGGAAATCATACAACAAAGAAAACCAAGAACAAAATAATAAAACGAAGAAACACGACATCTTAAACTACACAGCAAATCCGAAAAACAAACGGTGAGGGGAGCTTGCTTCTTTCGAACATATTAATGGCGGCTTGTCAACTCCAAGAAAATACCTTAAATTTTTCCTTTGATAACTTCCACAAAACGCAATCCTACCGGATTTATACTAACTCTAACACAGGCCTATTGGCTTAACAGAGCAATATAATTAAAAGAGTTTTCTTGGATCAACACGGTTGAGCCCTATCAATAAGTTCATGAAATAATCTCACTTTCTACAAAAGAAATGGAAACTAAAAAACTTACTTCTAGTTTTTCCCCACGTTCCATGAGCTTATTCCTTGCCTGTGCAGCTGCAGCAGAGGCATCCTGAAACCACTAATCCCATCAGAATAACAAATATCAACTATAAAACAAAGCACCAGTTGATAAGTGAATGTAGTACCCCAGCATGCCTGTACTTGGCCTTAATTTCTTCCGATGTTCTTAGTTTAGGCTTTGTATCAGAACTCGTGCCTTCAAATAACCTTTCCCTCTCCGTTCCTTCAGCTGCTCAAGAGGCCATAATGAATTCCAAGAGAACTGAGAAATTCAAAGAGAAGTTGATGTACCTTTCTTTTCGTTTTTGTTTATCTTAGATGAAATTGATATTTGTACAGGCTCATCAACTTTTATGTCATCTGCAAAAAGTTCACACTGCCATTCAGATAAAAAAATGGAGGTGCCAGAGAGAATTTTCAAGGAAAATGCAAAGAACCTATATCAAGCTCCAAAGGAATTTGGTCTTCTATTTCTTGGGAATGCTTCAAGAATGGAGGACTCGAAAACAAGCTATCTAGATGAGCTTGATAGCTTCCACCAATGTCTTGATTGTTGCCACCCAGATGACCTTTCAAGCCTTTGATCACACCGGAAATAATTCCAGCGCCAGCACTCTGTGGCATTTAAAAGATGTTCAATAATTATAAAATCCTCTGATAATAAGTAAAGTAACTATTAAAGAGCATAAAAGTTAAGATTATTGCCTGTCTTTTATTTTGAGGAGATAAGTTGATGGTGGCATCTGACATGGCAGCAGCAAGGACCTTATCATATAGACAAGGCTGTGACTCAGGAAGTCTAAATAGATTAGATATTCTTTTAGTATCGTGTTCATCAAACTCAGATGTTCATGAATGGGAGAGAGAAGAACCTGAGGTCATTTTCCTGGGCCAAAAGAGACACGACAGCAAACTCACTCCCATTCAACTGCAAAATATGCAAACAAAAACAAGTTTATTTTAAGAGAAATCTAAGACATCAAAGAACGTGAAAGATGTTGTGAATTTCATGACAGGAACAGTTTTTCCCCAAGAAAAAGTATGACTAATAATTAAGAAAAAGTTCTTGACCACATTATAGCATTTGGAGGAGAACAAAGTTAAATCTGTTAAAGGATGCTATCTCTTTATTCAAGCCATCTTTTAGGAATTTGGGAAATTTTTAGCAGATGCCCATTTCAACTTTTGCATTCATTAAATACACAGGTCAATGTAGACTAATGTGCAGTCTATGGGAGGGAGCATCAACCTACGAGCAGCGCAACTAGGGTTAAAGCATAGAAACAAAAGCACTGTCTCTATACACTTGAAGTGAATCGAGATCATGTGATTTGAAAGGCATAAAATAAGAAATAAAAATGAATAAGCATAAAATTTGAAATAATAATGGTATTGATAACATAAAGACAACTTTGAGACTAAATTATACGTGAAGAGGAAAAAACGAACTAGTGTTATTTGCCCATTATCTGAAGAACATATCATCTTGTCCATATTAGCCTTGAAGTTCCACCTCAAAATTGACATCAGTGAGCTTTCTTCTACCACTTTAAAGCTGGGCAAAGATCTGTTTGCCAACATCCATCAACTAACTGTCAATAGATCATCACTGTAGCTATTCTTTTAAGAACAGTCATAAGTAACCTTAGATTATATAGCATTAACGACAAATAGGAAGATTTTGATCTCTTCACCTTATCTCAATGTCACCGCTTGGGTACAGTAAAACTAGACCACATTCTTTCCCATCTTTCTTGAATGTTGTAGTCCAACAACATGGTTTTACGAGATTCACCCTATGCACCGACTTACTTTCACCCTACGTTAAGGCACTTTGACATATTACCAAATGAATATTAAGATTGAAAGGAATCTAAGTAAGCACCAAGAATCGAGAATGCACCTCAGTCACTGAGTATAAATAAAGCGTTGTCTCACAACAAACTAAAATGAACAAATGTTTCAGCAATGTGTCTTTCATTGATTTTTGGAGTTCAGATGCTGTATCTTCTGAGAAAACATCGTTAGGTGAAGATTCATTTTGTTCTTTACTGACTTGAGGAACGTTAAATGAACTTTTACCAACGGATGATCCAGATTCCTGATCTTCACCTCCTGCACAAATGACGCGATAAGTAAACCACAAACAGAGAGTAAAGACTCTACCTAACCTCCCTCCCAAATGAATAACTTACCTATAATGTACATAGAAATTGCAGTTGACTCCTTTTCAGGGAAGATCGACGGAGTGTTAATCACATTCCCAGTGGTAATGTCAATGATGGAAACTTTTGAGTCCCTAGTCAAAATAAACAACAAAAGCTTCCCACGAATTGTAATGGAGCCACAACTGTCTGGTAACCATTTTATTGCCAAAGAAATTACAGGACTTAAGTTGGACAAGTCCCCGGTGACAAATAAAGGAGATTGTGCATTGACATCTATCACTGCTACCTGCGATAAACCAAAGCATTTCGCATTGGAATTAATTTTGTTGATATAGTTGGGGAAACACCATGATAAAATCTGTCTAATGCACTAAAGAAATAACACAAAGAGCACAAGCACAGGAATATATAATAGACGAAAGATCAGCACTAAGAACACAAAACGAAATACAATGAATAACAATTAATGGAGACTCCCCTCTTCCCCTTGATGAGCTATTAATGGAAGTTCACATTTCCCCCCGACAAAACCCTAAATTCTTTGATAACTGTAAAAACCAAACTTTAACCTAATTAAAAAAGACTTCATGTGCCAAGCTTGAGTTGGGGCCTTATCACAACACAAGAAAATTATTTTCCTCAAAAAAACAAAGAGAGAAGAGAGGTAGTCAACACAAAATCATCAAGTACTTCAAACTAGGAGAAAAAATTCATACCCTGCCACATTCAAATCCGACAGCAAGCATAGCTCCAAAATTGCCAAACTGCAAGGTTACTACAGATGAATTTAGAAGATCAAAAACACCTGCACATTGTGGCATTTCTCCTCTATTCGGCCTATGAACTGTGGACAAGTTTATACAACTATTAAAACATAATTGCGGATCAGGAATTTACGACCAAACTTTATTTGTATTACAATGTCAAACCTTCCGTGCCAGAATCTGTCATGAAATGTGAACTAGCAGTATGTGAACTTCCAACTAGTTCATACAGACGAACCTACAATGTAATATAGTCATTTAAATACAGAAGCTTCAATCATATCGAATAGGTGCATAAAAAGTATACATTACCAAACCATATTGATTGCCAACAGCTAATCTTAAAGTGACTGAGCAAATATCCAAAGCTGACACTGATGTACTTGAGGCGGCAACTTCTACACCCTTCACCTATTCATTTTGAGATATATATCATTGGAAATAATTTGTCCCACAAAACTGAGTAACTAATCATGTGTCATCTGGCTAAATGATAAAAGGTGCTCTTTAAACTCAGAGTCAAGATGTTAGTCAGTATAATGGATACAAACCTCTGAATCCAGATGAAAAATTAGTGATAGGGCTGAATATGTAGCATCCCATATTCTAATAGAACCATCTTGATAACCAGCTATATACAACCTCTCAACCCGATAATTGTCGGAATTATAAAGCTCAGAGGGTAAACCACCAGTTAATGGCCACTTTTCATCTTCCAATGTCTGAGAGTGAGGAGATTGAAGTTTTGAAGATAATATCTGCAAGGAAATTTGTCAGGATTTGTTCCACACAAGTGTTGCTTACGAAACAATAACGATTAACCCAAGAACCCACGGAGTTGAGTGAACAAAACATCTCTTTCTACTCTCTGAAAGACTTAATCTACATTTTTGCAAAAATGTTCCGCTTACCTCTGCCAGATCCCTTGAAAATTCACCATTTTGTATCAAACCAAGCTTTACCACTGTGATACATGGTTCGACATTGGGTACTACCATGGTATATTGTAACGTAGAAACGTGACATGTTTTCTCTTGTTGAGAAATTAAAGAAGACAAGTAAGAATCTTGATAAACATCCAAATGTCCTGGATTTGTCAAGACAAACAACAAAGTGCCACTTCTCCTCGCTGTGCCAACAGCAGGTGATAAAACCATATCCGCAAAAGTACCATTAAGTGTAATGTCAATTCGACCTACGCACTTCAGACCTTCTATTCCAGAAGAAAAATCGAGGCTTAGAATCTGTTGTAAGAGATAATTGTCATCAGTTCAATATATGAAGTTGGATGACAAAAGATTTATATCATTTAGCACCAAATGGATTGTGATTCTACTATTTTCTGTACACATTGTGAAACAGTGGCCATGTTTTAGTTTGAATCCATTTACATAGGCAATCTTTTAAATATGAGACTATAATGTACATGCGTTGTACAATAATTTAGTTAAAACCATACCGTTAAAACTTCTGCAGATCCAATTTCATCCCCCCCATAAACAAAGAGCTTCCCTTCGTAATCTTGTGTTTCACTTGCTGACCAATGCAGAACAATGACTGGAAGTCTTCTGTTGCCAGATGATAATTGTAGCTTCACAACATTACTTGGCAGTTTATTAACTTTCTGAGCTCTGGTAGAGGCTGACAAGTTCCAAAATAGTATATCTCCATCTACATACCCAACAGCAAGAATAGATCCGTCGCTACTTACCCAACAAATTGAGCTTATCTCTTTCTCCATATCTTGAGAATCCGATACCTCATCAAAAAACTCTTGCTTTGTGTCTTTTGATGGCTTATCTGTAGGTACATCCTTTAATTGAAGGTGCTCGTGGCCTCTAAATAAAGCAATTCGATCTTCATGAGCATCCCATAGAATGATTAATCCATTCTCGTACGCAATAAGCAGTCTGCAGAACAAATCATTTCCTTAAATTTCACTATCATAAGTTTCCTTGACTGATTTATTCAGTTCACTCCACGTCAAACAATTAATTAACTATTCAATTATCCTGTCCAAGATGATTGAATAGGAAACTACGTATAGTAGCCCCAAAAAGAGTGGATTTGCGTAGTTTTCGTCGTTAGTTGTATAGATGCAAATAAATTTAAATACAGTTATTTGGGGAGGGGATATCCAGCTAACAAATGTAAGGGAAATGTATATGAAAATGTGAGAAAAAGAATTAGCAGAGAAATGGGAAATGAATAAGTGAAGGTGAGAAAAAAACTGGTAGAGCACTGTGGAGAGACTTCAGACTCACAAGTCATGATGGTTAGTAGTAAAAATTTTCATTCCTGCATTGAAGAAAAAAAAACAAGAATCTTATTGGTTCCTATCAATTTGGTATAAGTGTTTTCAATCCTTCGTGCTCATTTGTTCAGAATCACAAAAGGAAGCAGCTAGGGAGTGGCAAAGGGAGGTTTCTGGCTCATGGAAGAAATTCAGACATTTGGCGGCAATGGAAGAACAGATTGGAGGAATTACAATAATATACCAGAACATGGCTATTTTCAGAGACCAGTCGGCTAAAGTTATGGAGAAACTTGATGAAGGGTTGCCACCTTCAATTTCAAGAGATCATCACGAAGATTTTAGTCAGATGTTGACTGCCATGGATCATCTATTATTTGGACATTTTTTTAATGGAAGACCTTGCATCAATGGAAGGATTTGAAGAAGTCATTTAAGAGATGGATCAACCCGTGATCGCTTACTGTCCCTCAAAAAGGATAGAAATCTTGTCAGTTCCAATCAGAGGCTCAAGTTTACAAATGGTTACATCTGGTAACGCACCACAAACACAACAATGGATCAATTAGTCAAAATCAGACATATTGATTAACCTGTTTCCTGAACAAGTTTGATGGGAAACTCCCACAACAGAGAGATTATTAGGCACTTCAACTCCAATTTCTTCTGAAAAATTAAACAAAACAGTTAGGATAAGATTATGCTTTTAGATTTCATTTCACAGAAACATAACTGTTCCAACATGTATGAACAGCCTTGATCGAAAAAACACAGCCAAATTAGCAGACAAAAGTAAAGCAAGAAAAATTATTCAAATAACTTGATCTCAAAACTTCTCTTTGTTTACTATTTCTCATCTATAAGATGATTACTTGGTGCCTTGGTTTTCCATAAAATGAAGCAAAGTTGGCTTAATTATTGTTTTCAATGAAGGGGAACTGTTAATTAAAACCAACATAGTTTTCGGAATTATGATTGCCAGAAATGAACTATGATTTGTAATGCAAGTAAATGTCTCAGATAAAAGGAAGAAAATTATCAGACCATTACTAATTTTCTCTTTGATGTCAATGTCACAATCTATAAATCAGTTATCCAAATGAAATTCAAATTGCATCCGCAAAGTGTATTAGAGTGTGCATACCATTAACTACTCCCTATCTCTCCACATGATTTGTACATATGAATTCATATACAATTATTAATGTGCAGAAGAAAAACCAATACCGGCAATGACATTTGCAAATATAGAGTATGGGGTTTGTACAATTTTTTCATTCTCTTCGACGAACTTCAATATAGCTACCATGGCATGCTCGCTTCCAATATACCTGAATAGAGTAACGAAAATTATGGCTTCAGTTGCATTATTACTATTTGCATCTAAAAAATGAGAAATAGATCATTATTGCAAGTTTTGTACATGTAACTTGAGCCATATGTAACAGAAAATGCAGTTATATTTGACTCCCACTGTAAAGTAGCAGCTATCCTCCTGTGTTCCAAATTCCAAACCTGCCAACATCAATAACCTAGTCATAAATAGGCTATTAATGAGGTACTTTATATGAGCATTTCTTTCCCAAAAAAAAAAGCAAATGTGAATTGCTTTGACGTAGAAGTATATTACTATTAACTCTGATACTGAGAAACGACCTACCAGAATTTCATTGTCATTTGAGACAGCCACTAGAAATCCTTGATTGCATAAGAACTGTGATTGTGGAAAAGAGAGGGGGAAAAGACAAAAAACAGCAAAATGAAAACAGCATTACCTAAACAAAGAAAATCAATATTTGTGCCGATAATTTCAGGCAATTGAGAATGATATGCTCAAATAGAACCATAACTAGGGAAGAAAAAAAAAAGAAAGAGAGAAATAATTAATTTATCTTGCAATTACAAACCTCTAAATATTTGAATGGCAGCTGTTTTGGACAAATTAAAAGGCCTTCAATGTTATCACCGCCAATCACTTTGATTCGACCATCCCTTTGCCAAGAGAAAAAATTGAAGTTTAAGATCTCAATTACAAGATATCAATGGATGGAAGTTGACCAGAGACTTTAAGTAAATGATCCCCATCATACCAATAACGATGTATTGACTTACAAAGTTCCTACTGCAAGAAGGGATTGGATGGGATCAAAGGCAAGAATAGATGCTGTAGATGGGACCCCGTAGTGAAGTGTAACACGCAGGTCAAAGTCAGATGACTTCAAAAGACCCTTCAAATGAAAAACGAATGAAATATGTCACTTTACAGTAAAAAGGAAAAAATAATGAGTGGAGACATTATCAAACACTACTTGCTATCCGTATGCCATTTCTTCCACTAATGTAAGAAAGAATAACAAGACAATCGGCACTGATTCCTAACACTGCATGACTTTCCGTTCTACGACTAATGCAGAATTAGGCATATCTACGAAAATATAACTTCAAAAGCTTCATCTAATGAGAAAAAAGTCCATTTTCAATTGTTGAGCTTCTCAGAAGTTGTAGCAGTCAATACAAATTATAAATGAAGCTCAAATCGAACGGACACTAGAATTAATCACATAATATTCAGCCCGAATCGGATCGAAAATCAACGGAGTCCATGAACTAGAACATCAGACAACAAAACTACAATTTCCTGACAAAATGAAATACAGCATGAAGCAATGATTCTATAATCGAGATTTAGAAACAATAATTTAAAGAAAGAAGTCGAGTACTTGTTGTGACGTAGGCGATAAATTTCCTTTCACATGATTCTGAAAGAACTTGGCAAACATGATGAATCAAGAAAACGAAACCGCAATCTTCTCTATCTCTCCTTCTTCTGAAGTTTTCAGGCACGGCGAGGAGGAGGATACGCCATAGACTCGACGGTGATGCGGTGGCGATGGAATTGCGGGAAACGGCTGGTTGAATGTTAGGTGATCCTTGGACTGAGAAAAATTGTAGGGGGACCCGCAAGAAGCTCGCAAGCATATTTCAACCTCCCAAAAAATGTCCAATTAACTCATAAGCAATTATAAATAATAAATAATTCGGATAAATAATTAGTCTATTATTGAAATATTTAAATGTATAATTTATAATTAATTTAAATTAAAAATAAAACAAATTGATTATTCAAATTATTAAATATTAAATTAAAAATGATTTTTTATTAAAGTAATATCCCGATTGAAATTTTTTATTTTGTTTCGACAATTAAAGTTTAGTTGCAAGAGATTTCGATTCTATGTTAGGATTAAAAATTGATTTTATCTTTCTATTTAATCTGATAATTAAATCATAAAAGTAATTTTTTTGAAAAATTAATATTTTTTTATGTTTTGTTTAAAGGTAGTAGAAAATTCTACTATAAATAGTTTTCATTTATTTCTGAATTAAACTAATAGAAAATTGAAATAAAAATACTATTTTTTAAATAAATTTGTTTTTATTTACAGCGTATTTAAAAAAAAGCCTAATCAAATTAAATTGAATTTTTTTAAATTTAGTTGCAAAATTAATTTTTGATTTTAGGTTAGTCTTTGATTCCGAACCTCAAATCAAATGACCAATTATATCGATTATGACAAATTAAAAAACCGATTCAAACCAAATATATCCCCCGACTGTGCCTACAGCTTTACGGGTGGGCACAGCCCAGAGCCAAAACCAAAAAATGGAATCGGAACTTTATGGTTTTGTTCTGGTTTTTTCTCAATATTATTTTATATTTTAGTCGATTTTAAGTAATAGAGCGAGATTATTCTTAAAAACCAGCACCGATCCATAAATTATAATTTTTTTAAAAATTAGAACCAATACTAAATTAAAATTAATAATTTCAATCTATTTTACTGTTTCCGTTTAATTTTAACTACCCTAGCAATATAACGGAGGTTAGGAAGGCACCAAATAGTGGACCTGATGGCAAATATAATAATTAAAAGATTGATTAATTTGGTTTTTCTCGTTGGCTCCCTGGAACTTAGCTGTAATCCAAATCATTTTGTCTTCATTTCTTCCCGACCCCGTATGCACAATCCCTTGTCTCGTGATAATTAAATAACGTTAGTGTTTTATTTTTTAAATATAAAAAAATGTAATTTATTATTATATTTAAAACAAATATATTGAAAAAATAGAGGTAAAATTATTTTTTATTTTGCATTTTTATATAATTTATGACTTTTCAAATATAAATTTCACTTTCATATTTATATTGATAGTTGTATTTTCTACGCATGCATAGCCTTTTGTCTATGCCCATATTTCTCACATCGTATTCATGGCATCCTCACCGAACAAGCAACCGGAGCTACCAAACAATCTGATCGGTGGCGCCACCGCAGCGCCGCCGCCAACCCCATCAGCCCAATCCAATCATTTGTCCACGTCAGAGGCTGCCGACGCTCTTTCCATGCTCTTCCACCGCCTTCCGCCCAGTCTGTCTCTCCCTCCTCGCCGCTCTTCCCCGGCGACATGTCCCCCTTCGATCTCCCTCTCCGATCATCGTCATGCCAGTCTTGGTCGACTCTCCACCGCCGCCGAACTCGGTTTCTTCCAACTCATCGACCATGAGCTCCCATCTGAACTCGCTAAATCCGCCGAGGCAGAGTCGCTCAAACTATTCGAGCTCCCTCGAGAGAAGAAAGAAGCCATTTTCCCTCAGAATTGGCCGGTCGGTTTCCGACCCCGGGTTGAAGATCCCTCTGCCGGTGGAGGAATCGGCGAGTCATTCTGTTTGGAGACGTCGAACTTTAACTCGTCCGAGTTATCTCTGTCTTCACTGCGCGAGTTCGCCGGCGTTATGGAGAAGCTTGGGTTGAAGATCATTCAGGCGCTGTCCGAGACAGTTGGGTTTGAAAATCCGATAGCAGAAGACTCGACCCGCACCTGTTCCTTAACGTGGATTAGCGAAGGTTTACGTGGTGATACGAACAACCCAACAATGGCAGGCGGGTTTTACCCGTACATTGTCGGGTTACATTATCAAACAAGGCCTCAGAAGTGTTCGGTGCTTGCGGATTCGGGTTTGGTCACTGTTTTTCCGAAAGTGGATTCGATATTGGTTACCATTGGGGACATTGCTCAAGTAAGTCAATTATAAAGAATTACAATTATCTCAAAAACTCAAACTAAAAAATAATAATTTAATTATTTATAAACTCGAGTTTTTTTCTCTGTGCTTGGATGAGACGATGACAGGTATGGGGCAATGGAAAGTTGAAGAAAGTAAGGGGAAGGCCGGTGGCGGTTTCCGGCGAAGGTGAGAACTCCGGTGGCATATGGATATCATTGTTGGTGACGCTTCCGGTCAATAGCACAGTCTCTCCCTTGATCGGTTCGAAGCCAAAAGCTGCAAGAATCGATGACAGTGGCGAAGAAGATGGGAAAGAGGAAGACACGAGATTTCAAAGCTTCTCCTTCGAGGATTACGCCTGGAGAGCCTACCATGAACGCTTCTTCTTCAAGGACCCACTCGACAGATATCGCATATGAGTTCGATTTCTCTTTTCTTGCTCTTATTTTTCAAAAGAAATTGATTCCACTTTATGGTTTTCGTATTGGAATTGAGAGAGTTTGAAAATGAAGTTTCATATTGCTTGATTTACAAAACTTGCCTGAAGAGATTGGATTGAAGCTAACTTATCAAGCCTTACAATCCTGATCTTGCGAAGCAAGCCTTTATCGATTGGCATAAACCATCCCACGTAGAGCTTTACTCATCGGAGCGCACGATGTAGTAAATACTAGCATCAACAAATAAAGGTCAATTACCAACTCTTCCAAATTCATAGTTCGTGAATAAAATATAATTTAATTATTTATATTTTATTTTAAAACTATCTTTTATATGTAATTTATTTTTTTTATCTAACATGTAGTTATTTTTTAATGAGATTTTTTACTTTAGCAGATTGTCGAATTTGAGACATCTAGCTCTGATACTATTAGAATCTGGTAATTAGAATTCTAAGTTGTCGGATCGGCTCGTATATTCAATATTAAGATTTTAGATTTATTCTTATATATTGATGTTTGTGTCGCAAAATTCATTATACCTAAATTTTTTCAATAGTAATTTTTTCTCTACTCGTAGTTTTTTCTCCATCTTGAGTTTTACATGTAAACCTTAGTGTCTCTGTGTTATTTATTTTTTATGTTTATCATCGTTCGATTTTCAAAAATTAGTATCAGAACAGAGTTGAAAGTTTTCAAAAACCAAGTTCGTGATTTATTGGAAGTATCTAACGGATTTGGGTGAGTGAATTTGCAGAAAAAAATGGGAAAAGAATATTAAAAAAAGTAAAATAGGACCTTTTGTTCTAGGGCTTGTCATCTTCATTTGAAAAAACCCATATTTCCAAGTCCTATGATATTAGATACAATTTTTGAAGCCTTCACTATATTACTCAATAAATCCCCAAGGAATACACAATTTGGAATGAACCGAGCCTAAATCTTCAATCGGCTCACATATTCTGCGTTGTTTGAATCTCATCATCACAAATCTCAAACATAAAGACGGAAGACGTTGCTTGTAATATCTTTTAATTTTTTCAGTATATTTTTATCTGCTTTAAGTCGGAGTCACCCTCACACATCTGTTATTGGGTTTATAACAAAAAATACATGGTATTGTGTACGTCTTTTTTCACATCATTTATCGTGTAAATAACCTAAATAATGACTAACATCTAAGAAATATCGATCCGAACGATCCAAAAATAAAAAATTTACCGGTTGAATATCAAAAAATTGAAAGTCACAACAAAGCCCACACTGAATGCCAAAAATTGAAATTGCAGCGAAGTGAAGTTCTAGCCGGGTCTACTCTCAATTTTCTAAATCTAATACAAAATCGACTTTAGTCCAACCTCAAATCATATCGAACCGCACCGAATTGGACCGATTCCACCCCATTCAAGATCTAGGTCACTATTCTGATTTCTGAATTCTGAAGTAATGAGAATATTAACTTCGAGAAAACGATCAATTCGGGTCCAATAATCGGGTAAGCCCGAATTAATCCAGCTCTGAAAGTCCGGTCAGCGACTCAGCGCAGCTCACAGAAGCAAAGACCCTGACACGTCTCCTAAACAAGAAAGCAAGACAAATAAAATTATATATATATTATTTAATTACTGTTCTCTCTTCCCCACTTCTAACTATCTCGCAGCAGATCTCTTCAATACCTCATTTCTTCTGAGGATCCAAAGGTTTCATCGCTGCTACAGATCTCGCAGCGATTCGAGTCCTACGTGAAGGTTTTCTCAGCTCTATTATCTTTCTCCGCTTGTCAAGATCTGATTATTCTCTTTCGAACCGTCGATCTTAGCGAGCATGGCGGCTGCTACGGCTCCGATCGCCATGAGGGAAGCCATAACGGTCAGTTTCAGCTCAATTTCTGTTTCGAGTCGATGCTTGTCTTGGTCAATGTGAAAATTTGGTTTCATTTGAGCTCCTTCGATGTCGTAATTTTAGTTATCGAGCGGGTTTAGTAGCTTACTGCTTAGTGCTTGGTTGTTGTATTGTTTCTTATGTTTATTCCGGATAGAGCTCGATTTGAGATGTTTACTTTTTTTTTTATTTACGTAGCGATGAACTTGGCCCCAGATCTGACTTTTCGGACCTCTGTCAGATCTATCTAGAAATATTAGAATTGTTTCGAATTTATGATAAACACAATAGCCATACGTACCAATGCTGTGTTCTGAGTTTTTTCTGATTATTTGTTGTTTTCTGATGTTATTTCAGCTGCCTAGCGTTGGGATCAATCCTCAATTTATCACCTTCACTCACGTTACAATGGAGTCTGATAAGTATATATGTGTGCGTGAGACTGCTCCACAGAATAGTGTTGTTATTATTGACATGAGCATGCCAAATCAACCTTTGAGGAGACCAATAACTGCAGACTCTGCACTTATGAATCCAAATTCGAGAATACTGGCTTTAAAAGGTAGGATAAAAATGTAGTGTATACCAATATGTCTGGCTGGTTTACATTGCGGGTTGAAAATTTTGGGCAAATGTAGGATAAAAATGTAGTGTATACCAACATATCTGGCTGGTTTACATTGCGTGATTTATCATCATTTTGTTTAATGGGATTTTTTCTGCATCATTCTGATTATGAATGGGGGAAATGGTAGTAAAGTTCCGAAGTCTTTTTATTAGTCTTACTTACATGATCTTTACTTATCCATCTATAAGAATTTTTATCCTCCAATCTATTTAAATATACATGATATGGTTGGAATGCTGCATTCACTCTTAGAAGCTAGACTCGATCTTATTCCATTAAAGAGTGAATTTTCATAGATGCGTTTCTTTATGAATGTCTTGAATTGTAACTGGTTCAAGTAATACTTCAGTCTTTTTGGTATTTATGCTTTTTCCTGAAAGATTGTTCATCTCTTGTAGCTCAAGTTCAAGGAACTACTCAGGATCACTTACAAATTTTCAACATTGAAATGAAAGCGAAGATGAAGTCACATTTAATGACTGAGCAAGTGAGAACCGTTTTTTACACTTTCACACCTGCCTAATTACATAGTTTTCCTGCACTTTTTGGTTTCATTGTGATTTGTGGACCTTAGCTAATGAAACCTCGTAAATAGGTCGTGTTTTGGAAGTGGATTTCCCCCAAAATGCTTGGCCTGGTCACTCAGAGCGCGGTATATCATTGGTCGATTGAGGGTAAGATATACCTTTCTGTTACTTTTTGATGTCACGAATAGTTCACTCCTAATATTTCTTTCATCAATTTGTTCTTCTAGAACAATGTCAATTGTTCACTTGTCTGTGACATGCAGGCGAGTCTGAGCCTGTGAAGATGTTTGAGAGAACAGCTAATTTAGTTAACAATCAGATAATAAACTATCGATGTGATCCTTTGGAGAAGTGGCTGGTTTTGATAGGGATTGCTCCTGGAGCTCCCGAGGTATTCTGTTATTTCTATTTGCCAACCAAAACTATAATTCAAATTTTTATTTCACCAATCAAAGTATTGCATGAAGGAGGAAAGAATATATGAAACAGGAATCAACGCATATCTAGTTCCAATCATTCATTGATGTAAAAGTGATTACATTTATTCTGGGAAAAGGCCGACAACAGATCCATGTTCAAGAATAAGAAAATGACTGAGATGGCTATAGTGATATACGTTAGCGAACTATGTATTATCTGGTAGCACAACCTATAAGATAAATAATATGTCTATTGGTATGATGATAACAAGTTCTTTCAGGTGCTGAGACTGACGTTGTATAATTAGAAAGATTGAAATATCTATTTTAGAAGCAAATTTTTTTCACCATATTTATTTGTTAAATTTATAATATTGATTTTTTGATCCACATGATATTTCACTTAATCCTCCTTTTAGAGACTAATGCATTTAATGCAACTTGACCGTTTGCTGACTTATTTTTCTTGTCTGATTTGTTCATCTAGAGGCCTCAGTTGGTGAAAGGAAATATGCAACTTTTTTCTGTAGATCAACAGCGAAGTCAGGCTCTTGAAGCACACGCAGCTGCATTTGCCCAATTTAAAGTGAAAGGCTTCCTTAACACTTCTCCTTTGAATTTATGTTTTAGGTTTATGCAGTGATTAACCCACTTGGCTATTCTTTGAACAGGTTCTAGGGAATGAAAATCCTTCAACTTTAATTTCATTTGCTACTAAAACGCTCAATGCTGGACAAATAACTTCGAAGCTTCATGTTATTGAGCTTGGTGCCCAGCCAGGTCTTTTTTGTTTTTTATACATTTCTATATAGCCTTCGAATTTGTTGATTTGTGATAATGTACCATGTTTTTTGGCATATGTGACATTTTGTCTGACGCCATAAGTTGGGGCATTCTTCAAAATGCTTACTTTGTAGACTATTCATATGTTTGTGTGGTTGTGGTTTAGGCTTATTTTATTGTCTTTTCAGAGCTGTTCAAGGTGACTGAAAAAAACCAATTTCGAGTTTTATTTATTTTTATTGAATAGAAGTCGAGTTTCATTGAAGAGATTTTCAACAACACAAATCAAGTAATATCTAAATCAAATCATCTGAGTTTGTAATTGTATAAAGGAAGTCCTGCACTGTATTATGTAAAGTTATGCTACTATTATTATTAGTCGCCTCCTCTAACCTTGTAATTTTTTTTGCAGGGAAGCCATCTTTTACAAAGAAACAAGCAGATCTATTCTTTCCCCCTGATTTTGCTGATGATTTCCCTGTTGCTATGCAGGTGGGAGAGTTAATTACTTCTATAAATCGTCTAAAAGTTTTCTTTATTATTGATGATTGATGAATTTTGATTGGCAGATATCCCACAAGTATAGCTTGATTTATGTGATTACCAAGCTTGGACTTCTCTTTGTTTATGATCTGGAAACTGCAGCTGCAGTATACAGAAATAGAATAAGTCCGGATCCTATCTTTTTGACAGCTGAAGCTTCAGCGGCTGGAGGATTTTATGCCATAAATAGGCGGGGCCAAGTGTTGTTAGCTACAGTAAATGAGCAAACAATTGTTCCCTTTGTCAGCGGTCAAGTATGTTTATAAATAATTTTTTTATATCTTTGTTCAAATATATGAGTTATTTGTTAATTTAGCTAAGTTTCTTTGCAGCTGAATAATTTAGAGCTTGCTGTTAGTCTTGCTAAACGAGGAAACCTTCCTGGTGCTGAAAATTTGGTAACTTGATATTGATATCTGACACTGATATTGATGTTGTAGCACCTTATGAGGATACCTGAAAACACGGAAGTTTGTTGATATGCACTTAGATCCATAATAAATCTATGATTTTTTAAATTCAAGTGCAACCATAAAATTATAGAGCATGTCATATTTTCCTAAGGCGAGTGTAGCAATAACTGATGATATTAGTCATGGCCAGTTCCTTGTTTGTAACATGAGTCGATATGGAACTGGATTCAATTAACATACAAAGTTCTTCATGGTAGTTTAAAACTTAATTGATGCATGAAAATTTGAGTCAGGTAGGATCATTATCATTTATAAGTTTCATCCCTTAGTGATATCAGTTAACGAACACCATTCTCTCGTGGCTCTCATAACCCTGCAGTTAACAGTGTGCATTTTCATGTCACTACTTAGCTTATTTGTCTACCTTAATCTCCCGGACATATGGCATTGCATGTAAACTTAATTAGTCGTCTTCTTTTTCTTTTCCCTCTCATGCTCTGAAAATCATTATAGGCTCTGACGAATTTAAAATTCAGTCAACTTATCCAACTGATTGTCCCATCTAGATCCCTTTTATTTATTCTGGAATTGATTGTACCCTAATTGGACTTTCTCAGGTTGTTCAACGTTTTCAAGAACTTTTTGCTCAAACAAAGTACAAAGAAGCTGCTGAACTTGCTGCAGAGTCTCCTCAAGGTCTTCTCCGCACGCCAGACACTGTTGCCAAATTTCAGGTCTTTACAAGCATGCATTTCTTTAATTTTTTCTCAACCTAAGCTTAGTTATGAACATTAGGCTTACTCTAAAAACGCTTTGGCTATAAAGAAGTTGTTTAGTAAATTATATCGCAAAACCGCTGTATTAGTTTTCATTCACAAAAAAATGAACATCTTTTACTTTATTGAAAAGTTAAGCAAAAAAATTAATATCTCAAATTTGCTGTGCTTCTGGATGTGTTGGTTTTATAAACATTGTTAATCAATTTACAATCTAAAGTTAAAAGATGGTTCTTATATTGGTCCACAAGTTTATGTTAATCAAACGAGTTTGCTTTGTAAAATTAAAGTTTAGTTACTTTAAGTTCTCTAAATGACGCTTAAACTAAGCTTTACTATGCATCTCTTAAGATTTGATACACATCTGCCAATTGTGTCAATCTTGGTCTTGAATTACCTAGAATGATGATCAATTACTCAAGATAATTGTTTGTTGTAACATTGAAAGAAACTTTTGCTAATTTTGTGCAGAGTGTCCCTGTTCAAACTGGGCAAACACCACCACTCTTGCAGTACTTCGGAACACTATTAACAAGGGGAAAGCTTAATGCTTTTGAGTCATTGGAGTTATCACGTCTTGTTGTGAATCAGAACAAGAAAAATCTTCTGGAAAATTGGTTGGCTGAGGACAAGCTGGAATGCAGTGAGGAGTTGGGAGATCTTGTGAAGGTTCGTTTTCAAATAAAAGATAATTGTTATTTCATTTTTCTTTAGTTGAAATGATTTCGATATACTGTTCCTTTATCAAGGTGCTTCCATGTTACCTATTTTCTTTCTTTGTTTTGATTATATCCTCCAATTGGAAGCTTTCTTTGTCTCTTTACCTTTTAGTTAGTACACAATGCAACTTAATTTTCTGTGGCATGAATTTTGGAAATATTTTATCTGATCGATCATTGTAATTTTCTTTTATAGACAGTTGATAATGACCTTGCATTGAAAATTTATATTAAAGCCAGAGCAACTCCAAAAGTTGTTGCTGCTTTTGCCGAGAGGAGGGAGTTTGACAAGATTCTCATATATTCAAAGCAGGTGAGATGACATGGTTTTTGTATCGGTAAGGAGATTGATTTTATAAAATTCGAGTTGAAATCACAAAGTTTCATTGATATCTTTGGTTTTTTGTGTTTTCATCATCACCATTATTTCAGTGATATCTATTTATGATTTTTTGTGTGTTTCCTACTTATTTTATTGTTTTTTTCTTTTTTCTTTTTATGGTAGGTGGGTTATACACCTGATTATTTGTTCCTGTTGCAAACAATTCTTCGGACAGATCCTCAGGTAGGCATCTTGATCTTGTTGTATGGTTTGCTTTCCAGTAAATCCTTGAAGTCTTAGGTATTTTTTGATTGTTATATATAAGCTATTCTGAATATGCTGGCTCTAACTCTCCTGTTTTTCTTTTATCCATTGGTTTTGGGGCTGTGGGGCTGAACTTGATTTTTTTCTTAGTATAGTGAAGCAGAAGATGTAGGAGAGAATTTTTTAACTTTTTCATAACTAACTTGCTGTGCTTCCAGGGAGCTGTTAATTTTGCATTGATGATGTCGCAAATGGAGGGAGGTTGTCCTGTTGACTACAACACCATAACCGATCTTTTCCTTCAGGTTTATTTTCCTCTTTCATTGACTTTTCTTTATCAGTAAGTAATTCTAATGACTAACTGGCTATTCGTCCTCAACTTGATAATACTCCACAGAGTAATTTTTAGTAAGTTAGGAAAGAGTATTATGGAAACAGTAGCAAATGGTAAAAGAGAAATTTTGCAGCATAGTCATGGTCTTCTTGTGTTGTGATTCAGAGGAATTTGATCCGCGAGGCAACAGCCTTCCTGTTAGATGTTTTGAAGCCAAATCTTCCTGAACATAGTTTTCTTCAAACAAAGGTGTTTTACGATTTTTTCAAAGCTCCATGTCACTGTATATTAAGGTTTTCTTTGAAGTTCATGAATACATTTCATTATTATTTAGGTCCTCGAGATCAATTTGGTGTCTTTTCCAAATGTTGCTGATGCCATATTGGCCAATGGAATGTTCAGTCACTATGACCGGCCCCGAGTTGCTCAACTTTGTGAAAAAGCTGGTCTTTACATGCGAGCACTCCAAGTGAGATTCCTTCTCTTTCTTTTACTTGAGCTTTTCTGGTTAGAAATAGTGTGCAGTGTTCTAAAATTGTTTCTTTTTGTTGCAGCATTACACAGAGTTGCCTGATATCAAACGCATAATTGTTAACACACATCTTATTGAGCCTCAGGTTTGTTGCTCAGTAATTTTATCACATGCCACTACAAAATGTAAGACTGACATGAGATTCTTTACACAGTCCCTTGTAGAGTTTTTTGGTACTCTGTCTCGTGAATGGGCTTTGGAGTGTATGAAGGACCTTTTGCTGGTTAATCTCAGAGGCAATCTTCAGATAATTGTTCAGGTACTCATATGTCTTTTGAGCATAGACAATAGTTTAAACCATTTGCCTTGCTAATGCTAATTGGTATCTATATGTGTAGGTTGCCAAGGAATATTGTGAACAGTTGGGCATTGATTCATGCATGAAGCTTTTTGAGCAATTCAAGTCATACGAGGGTTTATACTTTTTCTTGGGATCATATCTGAGCTCAAGGTGATTTCACAATAGATATTCTCCTACCAGATTGAAAACCGTTTCTCTTTTTTGCTCGTGTTATTTATTTTGTTTTAATATTGGACAGCGAGGATCCTGACATCCACTTTAAGTACATTGAGGCAGCTGCTAAAACAGGGCAAATCAAAGAGGTTGAACGTGTGACGAGGGAATCAAATTTCTATGACCCTGAGAAGACTAAGAACTTTTTGATGGAGGCTAAGCTTCCTGATGCACGTCCTCTGATTAATGTTTGTGATCGCTTTGGATTTGTTCCTGATCTTACACATTTCTTGTACACAAACAACATGCTTCGATACATTGAAGGCTATGTCCAAAAGGTATACTTTTTTAATTCTTCATGAAACTATCGTTTACTCCCATGTGAAGTTTTAATATGAATTTTTAGTAAAACATTTGTCTCGTTTTAATAGGTCAACCCAGGGAATGCTCCTTTAGTCGTAGGGCAGCTGCTAGATGACGAGTGTCCTGAAGATTTCATTAAGGGCTTGATTCTGTCTGTCCGCTCTTTGCTTCCTGTGGAGCCTCTTGTGGAAGAATGTGAAAAAAGGTGTAGTTTCTTTACTCTTTTCAGTTCTGTCTTACCACTTAATATGTGTTATCCTAATAATAACCTTTATGAAATGTAGGAATCGACTTCGATTACTTACGCAGTTTTTGGAGCATCTGGTGAGTGAAGGAAGCCAAGATGTACATGTACACAATGCGCTTGGTAAAATTATCATCGATAGCAACAATAATCCAGAACACTTTCTCACAACCAACCCTTACTATGATTCCCGTGTGGTGGGAAAATATTGTGAAAAGCGGGATCCTACTCTGGCTGTTGTGGCCTATCGACGTGGACAATGTGATGATGAACTTATAAATGTAACTAATAGAAATTCTTTGTTTAAACTTCAAGCAAGGTATGTATGAATATTTTCTGCTTTTTTCTGCTCTATCCCAGTCTTTGGTCATGGTTTGCTGAACATTATCCTTTCACTGCAGATATGTGGTTGAGAGGATGGATGGTGATCTTTGGGAGAAAGTTCTTACCCCTGACAATGAATATAGAAGGCAGCTCATTGATCAAGTTGTATCTACTGCTTTGCCTGAAAGCAAGAGCCCAGAACAAGTTTCTGCAGCTGTTAAGGCGTTCATGACTGCTGATTTGCCACATGAATTGATCGAACTCCTTGAAAAGATAGTACTTCAAAACTCTGCATTTAGTGGGAATTTCAATTTGCAGAACCTACTAATCTTGACAGCCATCAAGGCAGACCCATCTAGAGTTATGGATTACATAAACAGACTAGATAACTTTGATGGTCCCCAAGTTGGTGACGTTGCAGTTGAGGCAGAATTATATGAAGAGGGTTTCGCCATCTTCAAGAAGTTCAATCTTAATGTCCAAGCTGTGAATGTCTTATTAGATAACATTCGAAGCATCGAACGAGCTGTAGAATTTGCATTTCGTGTTGAAGAAGATGCAGTTTGGAGCCAGGTGGCCAAGGCCCAACTTAGGGAAGGTCTTGTCAGTGATGCTATTGAGTCGTTTATACGTGCAGATGATGCAACCCAATTTATTGATGTCATCCGTGCTGCTGAGGATGCAGATGTCTACCATGACTTGGTGAAGTACCTTTTGATGGTTAGACAGAGGGTGAATGAGCCAAAAGTCGATAGTGAGCTTATATATGCTTATGCCAAAATTGATCGATTGGTTGAGATTGAGGAGTTCATTCTCATGCCAAATGTGGCTAATCTCCAAAATGTTGGGGATCGATTGTATGATGAAGCACTGTATGAGGCTGCAAAGATTATATTTGCTTTTATTTCTAACTGGGCCAAGTTGGCTGTAACGCTTGTTAAGCTTAAACAATTTCAAGGGGCTGTTGATGCAGCAAGGAAGGCTAACAGTGCAAAGACATGGAAGGAAGTTTGTTTTGCTTGTGTTGACGCTGAAGAATTCCGCCTGGCCCAAATCTGTGGCCTTAATATTATTATTCAGGTTACTATTTCTTTGTAGTTTCTTTCTTATTGGAGATTCTGTTTTCATTTTGAGGGGGTTTTTTAGATCAACATAGCTCCTCTAGATGAGAAATAATTTTCAACGATAACTTGTGTTGTTGACTTCATGCAGTTTTCAACCAGCGTGGGTCTCAAGCTCTATCTTTTTGTTTATTCACACTAGATTTTCACCCTCAAAATTTCTCATTCATTTTTTTTGGCTTTGAACAGGTGGATGACTTGGAAGAAGTCAGTGAGTATTATCAAAATAGAGGATGCTTCAATGAATTAATATCTTTAATGGAGAGTGGTTTAGGCCTTGAACGTGCCCATATGGGTATCTTCACTGAGTTGGGAGTTCTATATGCTAGATATCGTCCAGAAAAGCTTATGGAGCATATCAAATTGTTCTCAACTCGTCTCAATATTCCGAAACTTATTCGAGCTTGTGATGAACAGCAACATTGGAAGGAACTCACCTATTTATACATCCAGTACGATGAGTTTGATAATGCTGCCACTACCATCATGAATCACTCCCCTGAAGCATGGGACCACATGCAGTTCAAAGATGTTTCAGTCAAAGTTGCGAATGTGGAGTTGTACTATAAGGCTGTGCACTTCTACTTGCAAGAACATCCTGATTTAATTAATGATCTTCTTCATGTTCTTGCACTGCGTGTGGACCATACTCGTGTAGTTGACATCATGCGAAAGGTGATTAGCATGCTTACATATTTTTGCAGTTTCTTATTATATATTTTAGTAGTTACAGCTCTAACTTGTCAAACCGGTTATTAGGCTGGTTACCTGCATCTTGTGAAACCATACATGGTTGCAGTTCAGAGCAACAATGTGTCTGCTGTGAATGAAGCTTTGAATGAAATATATGTTGAAGAGGAAGACTATGATAGATTACGAGAATCGATTGATCTACATGATAACTTCGACCAAATCGGCCTCGCACAGAAGGTAAGATCATTCTAGTTATTCGTTTTGTAATTTATTTTTTCTGGTCTCACTGGCAACATTGATTTGTCTCAGATTGAGAAACATGAGCTTCTTGAAATGAGACGAGTTGCGGCATATATTTACAAGAAAGCAGGACGCTGGAAGCAATCCATTGCACTATCGAAAAAAGACAACCTTTACAAAGATGCCATGGAGACAGCATCACAGTCTGGTGACCGTGAACTTGCAGAAGAGTTACTTGTTTATTTCATTGAGCAGGTGTATTTAAATATAAAATATTGCTTAAATGATCTTTTCAGTACATGATATTGCTGTGAGTTTAGTTTTGCTTTTGAACTATTCTGATATGATTTTGTTTTAATTATGTTTGTGCAGGGAAAGAAAGAGTGCTTTGCGTCATGTTTGTTTGTCTGTTATGATTTAATACGGGCAGACATTGCTCTTGAACTTGCGTGGATGAACAACATGACTGACTTTGCTTTCCCATATCTTTTACAGGTAAGTTTTTTATGTAATTATATAAGTGCACATTTTAGTAGGATGGAAATTGCTATTTTACTTCTGTGGCAATTTTAACGATTTGTTTGGTTAAATATCATGGTAAAAACCCAAAAAATGTTTCCTTTTGTTGACAATTTATTTTAATAATGAATTATGTCTAATGTTAGGTTTACCAGCTTAACATATTTTTTTATTATACACGTTAACGTATGGTATTAAGATTGATCTAGTTAAAGTGCATTTAACGTATTATAATTAAAATACTTATCATATTAATCATAACTTGACGCATCATAAAAAATATGTTATAATTTATTGGGAACTGGCTATTTGATAATATGAACAGCCGTGTATAATATGAAAAGACCAATAATCCCTTTCTCTATCGTTGTGCAGTTCATCCGTGAGTACACAGGAAAAGTTGATGAACTTGTGAAAGATAAGGTCGAGGCTCTCAAAGAGATTAAGTCTAAAGAACAAGAAGAGAAGGAAGTGATAGCCCAACAGGTAATATTTACAAAAGCACCCCCACTATTGTACTTATCTCTACACTTAGCTTGCCTTAGTTTCGATACAAGTCAATGGTGGTTCCCCTTGCAGAACATGTATGCACAGTTATTGCCTCTTGCTTTGCCTGCACCGCCCATGCCGGGAATGGGAGGAGGGTTTGCTCCGCCGCCAATTGGCGGCATGGGGATGCCGCCTATGCCACCCTATGGCATGCCGCCTATGCCACCCTATGGCATGCCGCCAATGGGCAGCAGCTACTAATCGACGGTCGATGATGTGAGATTGAGAGGTGATCGTTTAATCGTAGGGTTCTAGAGAGCGGTGGCAGTGGACTTGCCATTTTGAGGCGAATTGTAGGGGAAATAATCTCGCTCAGGTGAGTAGTGCTATTATCATCCTTTTATTCTTTTTAATGTTCAGTGATGTGGTAAAAGTCGTACTCAAATCAAAATTGTTTTCTTTTTTGTTGGGGGTCACGGTCGTAATATATGGTATGTGATATTCTTTTAGCACTGGTTTTTTTTATACTTTTTGTTGTGGTTTGGCATAATTATAACAAAATCAGACCAGAAATGTTGGTTTTAATTCGATCTTAATTCTAATTTTTAAAAAATTGTGATTTATGTATCGACATCCGTTTTTAAGAATAAATGAGTTAAATTTTTTTTTAAAATCGAGTAAATTTAATATAAAATTTAATAAAATTTAATATAAATTTTAATAAAATTTAATATAAATTTTACTCGATTTTAATATAAAATTTAATAAAATTTAATATAAATTTTAAAATTAATTGGGAACCTTACGTATGTTTGCTACTACATATCTTGTCGTGAAGCTGGTCGGAAATGGACCGAAGAGGCGTTCAAGAAGCCTAAAATAAAGGGTCAATAATGGCAGCCAATCGAGCGTTATAAAACCTGGCCTCCCTTCTAACCGACAAGAAACAGTACGACGTTATATTGACAGCGTTACTCGGCTTTTGCTTCCTCTACCAAACTCCCGCAACCTCCGGCCTTCAGTTGGATATTGTAACTGGCGGTCGGTGATCTCAGCCGTCTGATTTTTGGAAACGCTTCTGAGTTGCATTAAATCATCTGGGTAACTCTCTCTCTTTCTCTCTAAGCTAGAGAGATTACTATATAGAAGGAGAGAGAGAGAGAGACCTGCAAAGGAGCGATTTTGGGGTTCACGAAACAAACCCTCGCAATCACACTGTTGAATGCTTAACCAGTTCTTTTAATTTGACGAGAAGCCTCCCCTCGGACGAGGGTTGATTCGAGCTTTCGATCATGGGGGTTGAAGATAACGATGGAGTTGATCGCGTAAAAGGGTCGTGGAGCCCGGAAGAGGACGCCACTCTCGTCAAGCTTGTGGAGCAACACGGCCCGCGTAACTGGTCTTTGATAAGCACCGGAATTCCGGGCCGCTCCGGCAAGTCATGTCGCCTGAGGTGGTGCAATCAGCTATGTCCGACGGTTCAGCACCGGCCTTTCACCCCTGCCGAGGACGCTCTCATAGTCCAAGCTCGTGCTCTCTATGGTAACCGCTGGGCCACCATAGCTCGTCTCTTGCCTGGCCGAACCGACAACGCGATTAAGAACCACTGGAATTCCACCCTCCGCCGCCCGCGTGACGGTGAGTTCTCCGGCGAGTCCAATTCCTTCATGAAGCGGACAAGCGTCGACGTCTCAACCCCCGGAGCTTTCTCCTCCGAGTCGGACTCGACTCTCAAGCGGCAGTGCATCCTTATATCGCCGGAGCATAACAGCTCCGGCCGACCTTCTGCGATAGCAGGACCAGAGACGTCGTTGACGTTGTCGCCGCCGGGTGACAGTGTGGCTCCGTTGCGCCGGTGTGACGTAGTGATAGCGAAGGAGGCACCGGCGATGAAAATGGAGATCGATCAGAAACTGGACATGACGAAGATGCTGGATGAAGAAAAGACCAGTTTGGTGGCACTCATGCAGCGTATGATAGCTCAAGAGGTCAAATCTTACATAGAAAATCTAAGGATTGAAGATGGCAAAAGGCATAATTCTGGGCAGCTAAAGAGTCCATAGATTCTGTCTTCTCTGTTACATTTCTCATTTCCTCCTAGATTAATAATCAAGAATTATCAAATCATTCTTACCACTAGAGCTCACGTGCGAATGTGTAGTTAAAAACTCAAGTGCACAGTTAAATAATATAAAAGATTATCGATCTACGATGATAACGAATCTAATATTTTTTAAAATGAAATGTAAAATAGTTATATAAAATTGAATAAAAGGGTTGGATGATTTTTTGTTAAAAGTAAAGAAAATATAAAAAAATTAAAAGAAACAGGCAGATCTAAAAAAACGAATGAAATTCAGCGATAAAGAAGGTTAAATTTTGATTTCTCTTGTTTATTCACTCTCGGCTGTATGTCTGTGCTACAGCACAGACTACAGCACGTTTGACGGGAAAGATATCTATGAAATCGGTGGCTGGCGTCGCCTACCGATTGGCTCCTTTTCTCAACTCCTTCTAATCTTATGGCAAAGACATTGAAATTTGAAGACCTTCAGAACCAATCTTATTAGTTTCCCCTTGAGCTAACGTTTTAATCAATTAAAAACGTTTAGTTAAATTACAAATAAATTAATTTAACAACTCAAGCAATTCAACTACCTTCTAGATGATTTTCTAACGGCGTGTTGGAAATCATTAAGTACGTTATAACTGTGGCGTCCAGCTTATACACGATAGGAATGAAAACCTAGTTGAATTATTCAAATTATGAAATAAATACAAACCGAGAGTTCATAAAACAAGATACTTCCAAAATCTAACCAATATAAATTTAGTTCATGCTGAAAATAAAAAGAATACAAGATAAATGTTCACAAATCATAATTGCAGCGCTTAATAAAAGATAAACAGATTCACCGTTGCTTTCTTCAAAACTCCGGTGGCGTCCCGCGAGTTCTTGAATTGGCTCTGGTTTCTCCGTTCCGTTTGTAGCACGACGCCGCTTATCGTTTCTGCATTAGTTTCTGTCTATCTCTCCCGCTCTCCAGATCTGAATGAATTTCTCTCGGGATTTGGCTTTCTATTTAAAATCGTCGCAGCTAGCTTCTTTTTCAAAACCGAATTATGAATCCTTTGATTTGTGAGGATTTTTTCTCTCTCTAATCCGCCAATTTTTCCATTTAAATTCCTCCGATTTTATCTTTTTTCAGCTCCCGCGTTCCATTCTTATCCAGCATAATCTCTGCATAAAATGAAACCAATCGAACAGATAACATAATTCCCAAAATTGCCGAAATTAACTTGATTTCATTATCTGTCCGCGGATTTTGTGCTGTAGCGTGAGCTGCAGCACAAAATACAGATTCCAGCATAAAATTCCTCAATTTATTACTTAAGGTTTAATAATTTTCATAAATTTAATGAACATAATAAAAAAAGACTTAACAATAGCCCTAGAGTTTTCTCCTTCAAACTCCATCTTCGTCCCACGACGGAGATTTGCAGAAATTTGACATCAAGATTCGCAAGTTCTTGAACATTAAATGAGCTCCAAATTTTGGAACGCAATTAGACATTCAAGATCTCAATGCCATTCTAACACACAAAGATCTTTCGATGAAGATACTTGAGTTAAGCTCCGATCCAAATCTGAGGCCAACGACAACTTAGTTTCCTATCCAAATCGGATGCATGCAAGCATTGAGGTGGATTTGACGCCAAAACACAAAAGCATGCATAGCTTGAGAAAAAACCCTCAAAAACCAAAGAAGAAAGGGCCATTTGTAATCCCAGATTGATTGCAAATACTCAAGCTCATCCGTCGAAGCTGGGCATCCGGCAGAAGATCCAGCGGCCACGGCCACCACCACCAGTGGATCTTGATCGAGCGGTGCAGTGTTAAGTCTTGAAAAAGACTTAATTATGTCCATCAAATTTATGAAAATTGTTAAGCTATAAATAAATAATTGTGAGATTTTATGCTGAAAGCTGTAATTGGTGCAGCGCCAGCTGCATGATCGTAGAGTTTTCTCCATGAGGAACTAATACAGAAGAAACATTATGAGCCATAGAAGAATAATCCAGGTTAAAACCAGAGGGACGAGGAAGCAGTAGTTTTAGGGTTTGCGTAGAAGACGATGAAGAGGAAGAGGAAGATGAAGATGAAGAAGAGGAGCCATTAGAAGAGAAAGAGTGTGACAAAGAATCATAAAGCTGGAGATTAAGCTGAGCCCGAGATCCATAAAGAATAATAGCAGCTTGATCGTAGGCTAGAGCTGCATGCCACCCATTTTCCCCAGCTACGCTGCCTCACTCCACGATATCTAAACTTGTCATTCTCAGGCCCTCCTCTGCTTTTGCACTTTTTACCGCCGGAGCTGGCCGGAAAACCGACGGCGCATTTTGTTTCGGAGCTCGGAGACGAAGGGTTGGGTGGAGGTTTGAGGGTTTGTTCTTGGGTAGGGAGAAAAGAATGTGAATTGTCGTCCATTGGAGCGAAGGAGCTTAAAAACTGTAGGAAATAGAGAAACCGCCTTTCTTGTCAATGGTTTCTTTTGGGGTTTGATTCAAATGTCATCTCTGTAAATGGAATCTTGGCGGTGGCCGGCATATTTATACTTCAAATATTTATGAAACATTTTCTTGAGTCGAATCTTCAACTGGCCATATGACAATAACCAGTTTAAGAAATTTTATCCATTACAGCATTTACTTTAAACAGGCTTCGACGAGATTATGGCGGCGAAGCTTTCACGTTTGATTCTTTTCTGCGAGTCTGTAACTCCGATCAGGTGGAACCAGCGCCGGAAATTGGAAGAGAAAGCGCCGGTGCATGGGCAGCAAACGTAGCTAAGAAGCGTCGACTCCATGCTTTGAAGCATTTTATGATCCACCGACGGCCGGCCGAGCACCCTGGTCTAGTGCTTTGGAACTCTGAAACGCAGCCAGAGGCTGCGCTAGCTGGACCAGGTTTCAAACTCCGGCAATCGATTCGACATTTTATTGTCTTCGTCCGTAACTTTCTGTGACACAAACTGAAGCTCAAACAAACGACGACCAAACAAAAGAGAAACCCCAGATGAGCTATCGACGATCTGAGACGACCTTAGAAACTAGATAGAGAACGAAAACCATGTTCTAGCACTTCAAATCAAAGTTACGCATGGAGTGAAACAAGGGCAAAACTAGCCGGGATAGTAAGGTAGATTGAAACAGTTAATTTTAATTTTAATTTTAATTTTATTTCAATATAAAATGGGATAACTGTATACTCCATTTCCTTTGATCCAAACGAGTGGACCGAGTACAAAGCCGTCGCCTCCCGTCAATGGCGTGCAACGTGGGAATGTGGAGAGAGAATTCATGGGATAGCGTTGTTCTAACGAAGAACCAAACGTGGCCTTAGCTTAATCAAGAAAAAACAAATATCGTTGACTTTTGGAAGAGCCTCGGAAGGCTAGGTTCTTCCGGCCGTCGATCTGCCCCAGCTGATCTTCGAACTGAGAGTTCATCGACAACTCTAGTTCTTCGACGGAGACGCGAAGGTCAAGGAGAACGCGGTGGTCGGAGTTGGTGAGAAAAGAGGTTTCCGCCGTCGGAGTTTCCGAGGTTAGTAACTTTTACTCGACCCACAAGATTCTGAGCTTTGCCCACGATCAAGATTTTATTTTTCAGATAAATAGTGAAAGATTTTTCATTATTTCCCCTATTTATTACTGTTTCTACTTTAATGGATCAGCTAGTATATACAGTCGCCATTCTTATCGCCATGGCTGATTCTCTGTAACACAAAATGGCCCCTTTCATCTTCCTCTTACTGTTTCTCCTCTCCGCAAACCACGTCTCCCCGTCTTCATATCCCGATCGTTTCACCAAATCTCTTCGCCGGAGCCCGTACCAGCAGTACTTTCAGATTTCTCGTCCCCTGCCGGCCGATTCGCTCACCCCATCAAGCTTTCTCTCAGTTCTCAATCATTCCTTTGCAAACACCATTAATGGTCCTCCGTTTTCGATCCCCTACTCTCCGCCGTCCGATTGCCCCGGCCCATGGTCCCACGTCGTTCTCGAGCTTCGCGTCGCTTGTAAAGGCGAGCAGTACGACCGCATCGCCGGAATATGGCTCGGCGGAGCAGAGATTCTCCGGACCAGCACGGCGGAGCCGACGGAGTCGGGAATCTTTTGGAAGATTCGAAAGGAAATCACCAGGTATTCATCGCTACTTTCCCGATCCGACCTCAACCTTACGATGATGTTGGAAAACATCGTTAACGATGTCTACACCGGCGTTTACAACGTCGAAGTCGTCTTCTTCTTCTACAAACAAACCATTGTTAGATTTCCCTCTGTCCTTGAAGGATCCAACGGAAGATTTGAATCAATTTGGGAAAAATCGAGAGATATTTCTGTGACTGAAACTGAAAAGCTGAAGAATGTGTTTGAAACTCCGGCCGATCTGATAATTCCGATATCTCAGAGCAACGACGAAAAAGGATTCTGGTTGTGGATTGAGAACGAATCAGATCTTCCTTCGAAAAGAATTCAGATTCCACCCAATACCGACAGAGCGATTCTCGAATTGTATGTTTCATTTCATGGAAACGATGAGTTCTGGTACTCGAACCCACCTGATTCCTACATCAAAACAAACAACTTAACTACAGGGCGGGGAAACGGAGCTTTTCGTGAAGTTTTCGTGACCATTGACGGGAAACTTGCCGGATCGGCGATTCCGTTTCCGGTCATCTTCACCGGCGGAATCAATCCGTTGTTTTGGGAGCCTGTAGTAGGGATCGGAGCATTCGATCTTCCTTCGTACGATTTTGATTTGACGCCATTTTTAGGAAAGCTTTTGGATCGGAAAGCTCACAGCTTCGGAATCGGAGTAGGAAACGCGATTTCATACTGGCTAGTCGATGCAAATCTTCACCTCTGGATCGACTCCAAATCCTCGGCCGTCCAGGCCAAATCGTTCGTCTACCATTCTCCAGAGCTCAAGTTCAAAACCCAGTCGGAATTTGAGCTTCTCGATGGGTCATTCAGAATCAAAGCAGAGAGAAAAATACGAATCGAGGGATGGGTAAATTCGAGCGTAGGAAACGTGTCTTCAATCTTCTCCAACAGTTTCGAGTTCAAGAACGTGATAAAATTCGACAACAATGGAACCTACAAGAAAGTCAAACAGACGATCAAGGTGAAAAAGACAACAATGGCGGAAAGTGGAGGAGCTGTGATTATGAACTCCAAGTCGAAATCGAAATACCCTCTGGTGGTCGTGGTTTCTTCGACGCCGAGCTCGGACAATACATTCTTGCAAGTAACGAACGTTTCTCATGCACTGATCGACCGGAATTCCGGCGAGAATCGTTCGAGCTTCCTGAAAAATCTTCAGGAATCGTGGGGATGGATGAGAGTGAAAGACCATTCTGTTCTTTCTGGTTCTGCTTCCACTTCACAAAGCTTGAGCTACCAAGGTGACACGGGCTGCTATGGTCGAACAGCCATGGCCGTCGATGGCAGCCTCGTTCTCGACAATTCAACCTACTCCTGTGTATATTCCATCTGATTTCTGCGTCTTGTTTATGGCTTTAAGTTCAGTTTGTTTTGCGATTTTTGTAGATTTTTCTGCCCGATTTCAGATTTTTTTGAGATTTTCTTGCAACCTACGAGTAATGATTGAAAAAAGTGTTTTAATCCACCAAAAAGTGTTTTAAAACTTGACTATCGAAGTTCAGCTGCTCGAGATGATATTTCTCTGTGATATTTAACTTTTTTTGTGCAAATTTCAATGAATTAAACAACGAATAATTCAAAAACCCAAGTGAGTTATCGTTCATGAGTTCTATAAAGTCAGAGATACACGGGTTTTGCAGACCAAATGTAACTCATTCCATTGTAAAATGTTCGGGAAGATTGAAGGATGTTCGGGTTTAGAGTAAAGAATCAGACAACCTCGGACAACATTCTCAAAAACTACTGAATTGGTCGCTGTAGTGCCTTAAACAGCTGCCGTTTCATGCAGCAGGATCTTATCAAAGTGCCAGACTCCTGCAAAATACAACCACAAAAAGTTATAATTTTCTGCCATTGGTGAAGCTTCTACAGAGCTTCCATGGCCGCAGGTAGAAGAAAGAACGTCCAAGATAAGGTATTTTGGTTCTTACCATGTCCTTTTCCCACTCGCCTGAGCTGCGCCACATACTCCGAGATCTTCTTGATCGATTCCACCTGCAATTTTAATGCTTCGTGAACTCAATGAAAGAAATCGAAATTTGAAAAACTGAGTTTCTAAAGACGAGAAACAACAAAATATGGAAGAGTGATCAATTTGTGAACTATTGTCTCATTTTTATTTCACTCTGACACTATTTATAATACAAATTGACATAAATAATATTAAAAATAAAATAAAATCAAGTATTAATTCTTATATTTTTTATTTTTAAAAATTTTCATAATAATTTGTTGACTTTTCATTATTAAAACAATCATAACTTTTTAAACAGTGCTCGGAATGACCTGAAACTTGAATTAATATAAACTAAACATTTAAGACATAGAAATTCATAAGTCACACGTTAAACTTTGGTGACCGTTTGCTCTTCCTTATTCATTGAGTTTAATAGTCAACACTCAATGCAGAAGTTATGATCACATCGATTTGCAGCAGCCATGAAGAAACTCATGTTTACCTGCATAGCTAAGAATTTGCCTTCAACGAATTCACAGAGCTGAGCATCTCCATTCCGATCGGCCACCTATCAATAAAAAACAATAATAAAGCGGGATAAATAAAGGCTTTTATGGTGCTTAACTAATCAGAACCAGGATTACATTGTGTAAGTTGAGCAATCGATCCTGTGTCAGCTTCTCGAGAGACAATGCAAGTTCCATCGCTGGATTCAGATGCCATAATAAAACTCAGTTGGTTCCACTCGAAAAATTTGAATCGAAGGAGAAATCGAAGAAACCGTGTAGTGCATCTCCTTTTTCAAGATGATCAAACTCCGACAATGGCATCATTATCGGCAGTAGTTTCACTTTCCCTCCTCGTTTGTTCTGTATATTTCCCGACAGAGACAACGAAAGATCTATAAATGCTAAGGCATCGATGGATGAACAGTAAATCTGAATAAATCACCTGGTATTTCATCAGTTTTTCAGCATGGTTCCTCTCTTCATCGCTTGATTCCTTGAACAACCTTTCATAGAAGAAAGCCATAGCCAAAGAACTCGAATAGAAGCCATAGCTAAAGAACTCGAATAGAAGCCATATCTAAACAAAACTTGGAGAACTTACTTAGCAAAGCCTCTGAGAGCAACGTTGTCTCGTTCAAAGTAAGCAAACATGGCATGATATGCGTATGAGACATTGTACTCCACACTAGCATTCCAAAATACAATCAAATTCATCCCAAAGAACAGCACAAAACCAACTTCAAATTTCGATTCAGTGAGTTAAAATTGAGTGAATAAAACGAAGGGAAATTAGAAAACCTACTTAATCTGTTCGTTGACAGCAGCTTCGCACTCTTCAGAATACCTATGGCGAGCGATTGAGAGTTGAGGGACTGTAGGAACGAGGCCAAGTTCTTTCTTGACCTCCTCAAATGGCTCGAATAGAACGCCTGTGAGAGGGCGATTATTGTCATTACTTGAAGCACAGACTACATGGGCTAATCTTGTTTTAGAAGGAGAAAGTCGAGAAGTTGAAGACGATGAAGAAAACGAAGAAAAGGAGGTAGCTTTTTTGGAAGGAGATGAAACGAGAGGACCAAGTTTGTCACCCACGAGCAGTATAGATGGAGTTGTCCAGAGAATCATGGTTGAGAACACGACCAGGGACAGAGCAAGAACAAAAGAGAAACAAAAACACGTTATGAAGGGAGAAAATCCGAGCTCTCGAGGAAGAACGAGGGGATGAAGGAGGACAAGGACAAGTCCAGCGCTCCAACACCACGTCTCCAAACTATGGTTTGAAAATTCAGACGGGACACTAGGTAGGAGACCCATCGTCTTCCTAAAGTTTCTTGGGCCTGAACAAGTATCCAATGGCCGCGATTCAGTCCATTTTGTGTGCACAAGTACACAAATGGTCAAGAATCGAACAATTAGAACAGAGTTTCTCATTTTCCGTGTATCAGTACAGTTGGTAAGTGATCAAGAATGAACCCATGACTAGAACAAAATGGACATAAGATATATGTGGTCATGTGGATGCAGTTCAGTCCATTTTATATGCATTAGGCATAATTCAAAGATTGTTAAGAATCGAACTAGAAAAAAATGAACCCAAGATTTATATGGAAAATTTCTTTAAAAAATCATGGATAGACGAATAAATTTATTATGAAAATCGAGATACAACTGTAAAGTAAGAGTAGACACGGGCACATTTGACCTGATTTTATTCTGAAATAAAATTAGAACTAGAACTCACGGTTCTGAATTTTTAGAACTGGCACCGGAGTCGACGATTTCGATTCTGTTCTAATTTTAACCAAGTTTTATTTTATATTTAAAAAATAAAAAATATAACAATAAAATATATATTTTTTATTATTTGTGGTTCGAATTTTAAGTAATTTGACACGTTTATATAGAATTTTATTAGGGCTTAAGTTGAATTTTACTCTATTTTAAAACTTTTTTTACCCACGGTCCCGACTACAGTTTCACAGCTTTTTACTTCTACAAACCAGTACCGCCCATAAATCACAATTTTTTAAAAATTAAAATTAAAACCGGATTAAAACCAACAATTTCGCTCTGATTTACAGTTACTGTGTGATTTTGTCCACCCTTATTGTAAAATTTTGAAATTCTAGCTTACACTTATTTACATAGTAACAAAAACCCTAATGCAATTCTTAAAATAGTCCGCACTTTATCTATGTAACAACGAAACCCTCGTCTGGAAAAACATGTCTGTAAATAATAGATTCGAAAGTAAACATTAGGAAGAGAGATTCTTAAAATAGTCCACACTTTGTCCGATCTTTTGTTCATCTGCATAAACCCTACATGCTTTTCTGTCTCTATCTTTTACCAGCATCTTTATCTGCCACAATCCAATTAGAAATAATAAAAGTCACATTTTTCACCATGAGTTTATTTCTTATTTGCACCACTGTTCTGCAGAATTGATGGCTGATGCATATGATCTAGGGTTTGTGATTTACAGACAGGATTTAAAAGGTAACTGATGACAACTCGTGTATCTCCGAAGCAATGGGTGGAAGGTTTCATTTAACAACCGGTATTTGAAGAAATAGTTACTCAGATTTATTGATTTCCAGCACCTAATAACTAATTTACACCAAAGACAAACCCTATTTCTCAAGTACTAACTCGGAAAAATATTGTTTTAACAAAGCATGAATTCGTAAGTTACTATACCTTGATGACGACGAACACTGAGAATAGCTCTGAAAGATCGGCTGCTGAATCGACGATGGAATCCTGCTTTGATCTTGTGATGACAGTGTTGATTCTTGGAATCTTCAGGAATAATTTCAGATATTCAAAAGTATCCATGTTAGATTGAACTCTATAGCAAATCTTCTGTCCCCGTTAGCTTTGCGAATTCATTTTCATCAATAGCACCCTTTTTCAGTTTCTTCAGCAGTCGATATTCTCGAGCTAACTCATCGTCATCTTCGATCGTCTGCATAGAACGTCTTTGTCTGGCCGTTTTCTTCCTCATGACAGCAGGGGCCGGTGGGTTCTTGTTGACTTTTTGCGGTTTTGAGTTTTGCTGCTGCGATACCTCCTTTTTCGTTTGCATATTTTTCAATCGTTGTTTCTCCCGGGATTTGTCCCTGGATTAAGAAGAGGAAAATACTTGAATATCATATAAATAAAATCTACTAAGAATCTATGAGCCTGGTAAGATCGAACAAATTCCTGTCTTTCCATTTCCAATGAGCATACATATGTGTGGGAGATCATGTAATACGAAGATTACACATCCTTTTCGCTCTCTTTCCATTTTTATGCTAATCTTTCATTTTCTTTTACATAAAATGTATATTATTCGAGTAATGCTAAGTTTGTCTTTTTAACATATCTTTTTATTATACATGCTCACTCGTAGAGTCGTGATTGATTTAATCACAACTGAATACGTAAGGATGTACAATAAGATTGCATGCTAACAAAGAAAACCTAGCATTATCCGTCTTGTAAAAAAGAAAGTGAAGAGTTCTTACTTGTACTTTATATCCCCGACCTTAACATCTTCAACTGGTACAAAACCTTCCGTAGAAAGTTAGTGATGCTTTACTTCAGGCATAGACGGGAGTTGCAACAGCCCAAAGCCCATGGCTAATTTTCCGATTTCGAGTTCTTTCCATCTGTGAGATAGTCTTAGCAAACGATAAAGCCACTGATAACATTAAATTAACAGAAAAAGAGCTTAGATACCTGAAGATGTAAGAACAAAGGTGCTCCTTGTAAGCACGTACGTATGAAACAAATGCCTTCAGTCCCTTTTCCATAACATCACGGTCCTTCTTTGCTGCATTTCTTATCTACACAGTTTTAATTAAATACATTGAATAAAGCTCAGAAACTCATTTGAGCTTTGAAAAGAAAAGAGCCGGTATTGCAGGTTCTTAAAAAAGAGCGTGCCAGAGGAATAATGTCGGATGCACTGTGAAAGCATTCCCTCTCTTGAAGAGGTACCCTTCTAATGCCTAAGAACTCTACATAAGCTTCTTCCTAAAATAGTTCAAGCAAACAATCATAAATGATGGAGAAAAGGAAATAAACAAGAAACGAATTACCATTCATTATTTTTATCTACATTTTGCACGAAAATATTAGATGAGAGGATAAACTTTACATAATAACTACCAAGTTAGCAGCCTACCTGCACTATACTATCAACAACTGGAATGTCAAGTCCACGGGCAGCAACATCTGTGCATAGAAGAACACCACTTGAAAGTGATGTAAATTGGACATGAACAACTCTTAAAAAAAGAAAAAGAAAAAACGTTGTTGTTTTGGTAAATTAAGCTATCTTCTTTTCGAAAGACAGCAAGAATGGCTTGTCATTTTATGACTCTAGTTTTAAGGAAAAGAAAGAGATTAGAGAGAGAGAGAACAAGACCAAGAGTTTCTTCTGACTTCTGAGGGCCTGCAATGGCAGTTTCTGGAGTCTGGACTCTTGAGAAACAAGCTGCAGGCTTTCAGTAACTGCCAAACTTGAGAAAAAAGCACTGTGTAATCAATTTAATGCGTTCAGATCTAATTTAGAAGTTCAAATATTTGATTCTAGGTTTACACTTTGAATTATCATCGTCTATTTGTAGTTCATATGAAATCTCAAGCTTGACCAAGCAATGAGCAAAGACTTCGACCAAGCAATGACCATTAGGTCATTGACCGAGATCAGATGACGAGGAAAAGATCAAAGAAAGAGAGGTCCTTTGGAGGGAAATCGAAGGTGGGTTCCTATCTCCACCTTCACCCATTTCTGGGTTTGTTTCAAAATCTTCGATTTGGCAGTTGATTTGCGTTCACGTGTAGAAAAAGGTTGAGAAAGTTTCAGAGAAGTCAAGATGGGAGAAGCAGTTTCCAGGGAAGAACAATGAATATAGACATGATTCTAGTCTACGAGAGGGAAGGGTATCTGGGTGGCGTTTAGTTTCCAGGAAACTTCTTAGAGAGAGAGAGAAGGAGAGAGAGAGTGAGCCCATGTCGTCTATATCTCGGCAGACTAGGTAGATATCAAAACATGTTTGCTGATTTGTTTAATGGTTCTGTAAATTAGAAGAGGAAAGTTGATGATCCAGATGAACAATTCTTCGTATCAGAGCTTTCTGACAAAAAATAATTTCAAAGAACATTTGGAAACTACAACCTTATACCAATCACCTCGATCCTACAAGAAACCTGACACTACGAAGAGCAATTTCAACGTTATATTAAACTCTCACCGTGTCATTAGACTTTTTGTACGAACTCTACCACGTCTCGACAACGTCAAAGTATAACGGAAGACCAGACTCTCTTGTTCATTTGGCTGAGAAAGACGAACAGACGTGTTCTTTTGGCGCTAATGGAGTTATTTCAGACTCCATAGTTTCTTCCTCTTCATCTTCTTCACAGAATTGAATATTCCAGCCCGGCACCCGAAACAGGGTCTTGGTATTTTTCAATTTGCTATTTGAAATCGAAATCATGCTTCAAAATTCAATCTTTTTCTATCGTTCCTTCGAATCAAAACAAGGAAAAAAACCCATTTTAAGGATTAAATCTAGGAACTATGCCCGCCCGCTGTTTCTAAATACAGACGGTCCTCTCTAGACACCGTTTTACTAGGATTAACAGCCAGCCAGGTTATTATTGCTCGTCGAACATATCCGAATTCTTGGCTGTCGACTCCTTTTAGAATTCCATCTTGTATTCCCCCAGTTTTAGTCGACACGATCTGTCGTTTTAAGGCTCTTTCTCTCCTCATTTTCTGTTTTTTTCTCACATTTTCCAGATGGGTTTTGGCTGAGTAGGAGAACTCAAGCTGGTTTAGATTTTGAAAGCATTTCCGACCAACGATCATGGACGTAGGAACAGCGAATTCGACGGCGCCGATAATTCTTTCTTTCCGACAAAACTCTTGTCATGATCAGAGCTCTCGAGGTTTATGGCTGAGAGACAATCCCCTTGAGTTTCGATTGCCGGTCATGCTTCTTCAACTTATCTTAATTTTCTTTCTCTCCAGAACCATTTACTGGCTTCTCAGACCCCTCAAACAGCCCAGATTCGTCTGTAACATCATGGTATATCCTGTTCCCACCTCTATTCTGGAGTTAGTTATGCGAAAAAGTTATCAGTTTTTGTATTCATCGATGTGTTTTTCTTGCCGGAAAATTACAGGCCGGCGTTATCTTGGGGCCGTCCGTTCTGGGTCGCAGCCAGAGATTCAGCGAGCATTTGTTTGATTCCAGATCGCTACATATAGCCAAAGTAATGTCTTTATTTGGTGGAATCTACTTCGTCTTCCTCATTGCTGTAAAAATGGATGCTTCGATGATCACCAGAGCTAGCCGGAGTACACGTAATATCGCCGTCGCCGGCAGCGTTTTTCCTCTCTTCACGGCGTTCTCTCTCTTATACGCTCTAAAAAACAAGCTCCCTGAGTTTCACCATGGCTATTTGCTTCTTTCCATGGCTTGTGGATTCTCGTTCAGTTTCTTCGCCGTGATTGCGCATGCTTTGGATGAACTCAACCTCATGACTTCCGAGCTGGGGCACCTCGCCTTGTCGTTAGCAACGATTAATGATGTTTCGCAACTGGTTCTCGTGGCTGTGTTCGTCATTGTCAGACAGCCAAAAACGACGAGCTCCATTGAAGCTCTTTGCGCCATTCTTGCTTTAGTCGCGTTCACTGTGTTTGTGATCCGGCCGGCGATTCTCATGATCGTAAAGAGAACACCGGCCGGAAAGCCCGTGAAGGAGATTTATATAGTTACTATACTCATCGGAGTTGCAGTAATGGGGGCGATTTCTAACGCAATCGGAGCGTCGATGATTCACGGAGCTATTCTTCTGGGATTAGTCATACCGGACGGACCTCCGTTGGGGTCGACGTTGACGGAAAAAGCCGAAACTCTGGTCGCCGAAGTGTTTCTTCCATTCCTGTTCATCCATATCGGATATGAAACCAACGTTTACTCCATTAAAAACTGGAAAACTTTCTTCTTGCTTCAGTTCATCATTCTCGCTGCGTATTTCACCAGAATAATCGGGACTCTTGCTTCTGCACTCTACTCCAAAATCAAGCTCAAAAATGCTGTTTTGCTCAGCTTGATCATGAACATCAGGGGCTTGATCGACATTTTAGCTTACCGGAAATGGCTTCACGTCGATGTTAGAGTTCTTCTTCTGAATTTTTTTCCTTCTCTGGTTTTTCTGCTTTCTGATTTCTGATCTTGTTTCTGCCATGGCAGTTGATTGATGATCAAACTTTTACTCAGTTGGTGCTGTCGCTGACAGTCTTGACGATGATATTGACGCCGATAATCGAAGTTCATTACAAGCCACACGTGCGGCTGAATCGAAGCCCGTCGACAAGACGAAAGGGGAAGAAGAGATCGATCCAAGAACTCACGAACGTAAACGATTTTCGGATCCTTTCCTGTGTTCACAGCCAAGATAATGTTCACAGCATCATCGCCGTCCTCGAAGGATCGAATCCGACAGAAGCAAGCCCGTTATCGGCGTTCGTAATCCACCTCGTCGAGCTCGTCGGCCGAGCCGTACCTCTCCTGGTTGAACACGAAAAACATGGACGGAAATTGAAGGATTCGAATTCCGAACATATCATGAGAGCATTCGAAAATTACTCGAACAATTCAGGGGGTCCGGTGAAGATCCATCCCTTCGTCTTGAATGCCCCTTACAAAAGTATGCACGATTGCATTTCTAGGGTTTCGAGGGATCATCGAATCCCCTTTATCATCATACCTTTCCATGAAAATCAGAGACTCGTCGCCGGAAAACAACAGATTGGCTCGATTCGACATTTCAATACGAGTTTACAAGCTTCTGCGCAGTGCACGGTGGGGATTCTTGTTGATCGGAATTTGCGGAGCCGATTAAGTGTCGCGAATTTCTCGTACAACGTCGCCGTCGTTTTCATCGGCGGAGTTGATGATCGAGAAGCCCTAGCTTTTGCAGCTCGAATGTCCGGCCATTCCGGGGTCAGCGTCACCGTTCTCCATATCATAATACGCAGCCATGGAAACAATTTCAAGGACAGGGAGAATAGATTCGACGAAACTCTGGTCGATGAATTCAAGCTCAAGAACGTGGGGAACCCTAGAGTGGTGGTGAAGGAAATCACGGTGGAGGACGGAATAAAAGTGATCGATTCTTTGGTCGCCATAGAGAAAAATTACGATCTCCTAATTGTCGGCCACCGGCGAGGAAACGCGTTGAATATTGACGAGGAAATGTCGGATTTCATCGAGAACGCAGAGCTCGGAGCGATCGGCGACATGCTTACCTCGTCGGATATTTGCGGCGGAGAAGTACCGGTGCTGGTGATGCACCATGGAGATGATATCGATGGGGAATATCTTTCAAACCCGACAGTCTATAGCAGAAGCTCTTTAAAGGTTTCTGGATTTCAGAGCTTCAATGGCCGATGATGGTTTCGATTTCATAATCCATTTCTTTTCTTTTCTTGTAAAAATTCAACGCAGGATTCATGCTTAATGTCGATTTAGATGTTTTTCTTAACCAGATTCGGAAAACTGGAACAATCCCAGTTCAGAATCCGACATAAACCTTGGTTTGAATCATCAAAAAAAGAAAAGGGCAGGCGTGTGCTCTGTTTTTTTCCTGATATTTTGAATCTCAGATTATGAACTGCAATTCAGACTGTACCCATTTTGAATTCTAGTTGTTTCAAAGAACAGAAGAAGAAACCCGTGTAAGAATAAAAAAATCCGATGGTGCGATACGTCTCTAAACCTGATTTCATCTATCAAAAAGAAGGTTGAAATAAAAAAAGATCAGTCTTTCCCAAATACAGGGAAAGTTCATACAATAATCATATAAATTTGAAATATATCCGGTCGCCAGGCCCATCGATCGAGATGGTCGGTCTTGATCATGTCGATGAATTCGCAAACCGGTGTTGATCATGTCGACAAAACGAATCACTGCCCATCTGTTCACTGGAACGGCTACGGTGTTTCGAAGAGGAGGATCGAGGAGGTTGAATTTCAAAGAGACTGGCTTACATTGCCGGTGTAATCGAATCTCACCGGAGGATTTGCCAGAAAATTGGGGGTGACGATCCCGGGTATGCCCTGTCGATAGGCTTGCAACATGGAGATATTCGAGGAAAGCACGAATGAGACATTGTTCATGCTGGCAGTAAAACATATCCCATTCGGACCCTGACATTGGCTAGGTTTGAAATTCGTTGGACAATTGAAACAGAAAAAGGTGACGAAGATTTTAATGTCCTTAAAATGTTCTCTTGTATCCCACTTAAAGTTTGAACTTCACTTGAGATATGTTAATTGAAGATTGTAGTGAATGGCCTAGAACTGAATACTCTGAAGTGGCTTACCTTTGGTTTTTGTTAATTTTAGACTTCATAAGAAATTCAATTTGGCATGTCTTTGTACACAACAAGTTTAAAATGTATACAACAATGGAAATGACTTCTCCCCATAATTTATCAGCTAACTTTCTTGTTTTCAAGATACTTTTTGTCATGGCATCTTATACTTTTCTACTACACCGTTTTCTTCAAATATAATTCTTACTTTACCCCTTTTTAAAGAAACGCCAATGAATTCACGGGACATGAATTCTACTCCTCTGTACGCTCTTAAAGTTTTAGTGTGATTGAAAAACCTTTGATTTGCTCTATTAAAAACTTAGGGTTTAGAGTTTAGGGTTAAGGATTTTAGTTTAGAGTTTAGGGTTTACGATTTAGCATTAAGAGTTTAGGGTTTTCGTGTTTAGGGTTTATGGATAAAGTTTAGGGTTTACGATCTAGTGTTTAGGATTTAGGGTTTAGCATTTTATGATTTATGGTTTATGGTTTTTGGTTTATGGTTTAGGATTTAGCGTTTAGGATTTTAGCATTTAGGGTTTGGGGTTTGGGGTTTGGGGTTTTAGGGTTTATGATTTGGGTTTAGGGTTTAGGGTTTAGGGTTTTGGGTTAGGGTTTACGGTTTTAGATTTTAGGGTTTTGAGGTTTAAGGTTTACGATCTAGGGTTTGAGGTTTAGGGTTAGCATTTAGGGTTTCGGGTTTGACTTTTAGGATTTAGGGTTTAGGGTTTTAGGATTTAGGTTTAGGGTTTAGGGTTTTTTGTGTTTTGGGTTTAGGGTTTAGGGTTCAAAGATTAGGGTTTAGGATTTAGTGTTTAGTGTTTAGGATTTTAGCATTTAGCGTTTAGGGTCTTAGGGTTTGGGGCTTAGAGTTTAGGGCTTAGGGTTCCAGGTTAGGGTTTAGGGTTTAGATTTTTTGGGTTTAGGGTTTAGGGTTTAGATTTTTTGGGTTTAGGGTTTAGGGTTAGGGTTTGAGGTTTGGGGTTGAGGGTTTAGGGTTTGGGGTTTGGGATTTGGGGTTTTGGATTTAGGGTTTAGGCTTTAAGGTTGAGGGTTTGGGGTTTGGGGTTTGGAGTTTGGGGTTTGGGGTTTGGAGTTTGGGGTTTGGGGTTTGGGGTTTGGAGTTTGGAGTTTGGGGTTTGGGGTTTGGGGTTTTGGGTTTTGGGGTTTGGGGTTTAAGGTTAAGGGTTTCAGGCTTAAGGTCTAGGGTTTAGAGTTTAAGCGTTTAGGGTTTAGGATTTTAGGATTTAGGTTTAGGGTTTAGAGTTTATGGTTTATGGTTTTAGCGTTTATCATTTAGGGTTTTAGGGTTGAGGGTTGGGGATTTAGGGTTTTAGGGTTTAGGGGTAGGGTTTGGGGTTTATGGTTTAGGATTTAAGGTTTTGAGTTTTGGGTTTGGGTTTGGGTTTAGGGGTTAGGGGTAAGGTTTTTCGGATTGGGGTTTGGGGTTTGGGTTTAGGTTTTTGGGTTTAGGGTTTAGGGTTAGGGTTTAGGGTTTACATTTTAGGGTTTAGGGTTAGGTTTAGGGTTTAGGGTTTAGGGTTTATGTTTTTTGGGTTTAGGGTTTAGGGTTAGGATTTGGGGTTTAAGGTTTAGGGTTTGAAGTTAGGGTTTGGGGTTTGGATTTTTTGGATTTAGGGTTTAGGGTTTTGGGTTTTGAGTTTATGGTTTATGGTTTATGGTTTAGGGTTTAGGGTTAAAGTTTAGGGTTTATGGTTTATGGTTTATGGTTTAGGGTTTAGCGCTTTAAGTTTCGGGTTTGGGTTTAGGGTTTAAGGTTTAGGGTTTAGGGTTTAGGGCTTTTGGTTTAGGATTGGGGTTTAGGGTTTAGGGTTTAGAGTTGAGGGTTTAGTGTTTATGTATTATGTTTCAGGGGTTTGGGTTTAGAGTTCATGGTTTAAGTTTTATTGTTTTGGGTTTTTGGTTTTTGGTTTTTGGGTTGGTGTTCAGTGTTTAGGATTGGGGTTTGGGGTTTAGGGTTTTGGGGTTGGTTTTTAGGGTTTAGGGTTTAGGGTTAGAATTAGGGTTTAGGGTTTAAGGTTAGGGTTTAGGGTTTATGATTTAGGGTTTAGGGTTTTAAGTTTCTGGTTTGGGTTTAGGGTTTAAGGTTTTGGGTTTAGGGTTTAGGGTTTTTGGTTTTTGAGTTGGGGTTTAGGGTTTAGGGTTGGGGTTTGGGGTTTAGGGTTTTGGGATTGAGGATTACGGTTTACGGTTTACGGTTAGGATAAGGGTTTTGGGTTTGGGTTAGAGTTTTGAGTTTAGTGTTTATGATTTTGGTTTTAGGATTTTGAGTTTCGGGTTTGGGTTTAGGGTTTAGGGCTTAGGGTTAGGATTTAGGATTGAGGTTTAGGTTTTATAGTTTAGCGTTAGAGTTTATGGTTTAGAGTTTATGTTTTGGGGTTTGGGGTTTTGGGGTTTGGGGTTAGGATTTTTGGGTTGGGGTTTAGGGTTTATTGTTATGGTTTAGGGTTTATGTTTTAGGTTTAGGGTTTTTGTTTTTGGGTTTAGGGTTTGGGGTTTGGGGTTTTGGGGTTAGGGTTTTTGGGTTGGGTTTTAAGGTTTAGGATTGGGGTTATGGGTTTGGGGTTTGAGGTTTAGGATTTGGGGTTTGGGGTTTAGGGCTTAGGATTTAGGATTTCGGGTTTAGGGTTTAACATTTACCGTTTAGGGTTTAGTGTTTTAGTGTTTGTGGTTTAGGGTTTATGGTTCAGAGTTTAGGTTTTTAGGATTTAGTGTTAAGTGTTTAGGATTTTAGCTTTTAGCGTTTAAGGTTTTATTAGGGTTTAGGTTTTATGGTTTGGGGTTTGGGGTTTGGGGCTTAGGGTTAAGTTTTTTCGGTTTAGGGTTTGGGGTTTGGGTTGAGGGTTTAGGATTTGGGGTTTGGGGTTTGAGGTTGAGGGTTTAGTGTGTAGGGTTTAGGGTTGAGGGTTTGGGGTATGGGGTTTGGAGTTTAGGGTTAGGGTTAGGTCTGGGGTTTAGGGTTTAGGGTTTAGGGTTTAGGGTTTAGGGTTTAGGGTTTAGGGTGTAGGGTTTAGGGTTTAGGGTTAGGGTTTAGGGTTTAGGGTTTATTGCTTAGAGTTTTGGAGTTTAGGGTTTAGGGTTTAGGGTTTAGGGTGTAATATTTAATATTGAGGTTTATGGTTTAGGGTTTATTGTTTAGGGTTTAGGGTTAGGGTTTAGGGTTAGGGGTTAAGATTTAGGGTTTACGGTTAGGGTTTGAGAAACTTGGTTTATAAGTAGAAAAATACTTTTGGTTCTGATAATTAATTAGTTACCCTTAAAATGGATTTTATTATAAATTTGTTATTCCAGACGGCGTTTTAACGGCTGGTTGCATTATTTACGTCAACGTTTAGAATTTAATTCGATTCACGTCGGCGGTTCGAGTTGAGTCGACTCACCCGTGGTTCCTCAATCCACGTAGTGGCTGACTGGCTTGCCGCCTCCATCGACTGTGTGTCGCTTACCGCTTTATCCTTTTTTCTTCTCCCATCTTTCTTTCTCCCTTCTCTTCGACTCTCCTGAGCAAGTCAACAGATTTCACGATACTCTTCAGTTTTCTTCGAGTTTGGCTTTTGTTATCGTTACGTATTTCAGATAATTTTTGTTTATCTTTTCTTAAAGTTTTGGTTCGAACTGTGTGAATATTACTATGATGGGATTTGAAAACCAGGATCACGACGATGCCCATTTTCATGCTTCTCGAGAAGAGATGGAGAGTCTCGTTCTCGACGACGATTCATCCGGCGGTAAACCGGTGTCGGACGATCAATTGACGGTGCCCGTGGGCGTGATCTACGATCCCTTGCTTAGGACGTCTTCTTCCTTGCTAGACCCCAAAAACCCTAGTTCCTCATTTGAGTCCTTCGTCGAACCTCCTTCTTATGCTGAAGCTATATTCGGTTCTTTCGATTCTTCATCCCACTCCCACGAAAGCTTCGAAATTTCGTCCGAATGGAGCTCTCCGAGCTCCGAATACCTCAATATTTCAGTTTCAGATCCACAAAGGGTGGAAGAACTTTCTAATTCTCTAGTCCCGGGCGGAACCAGTTATTACACTTATTTGATCACAACGAGGACAAATTTTCCCGAGTACGGAGGACCTGGATCCGAATTCAGCGTTCGCAGGCGATTCAAGGATGTAGTCACATTGTCGGATCGCTTGTCAGAGTCTTATCGAGGTTTTTTCATTCCGATACGACCAGACAAGAGTGTGGTGGAGAGCCAAATGATGCAAAAACAAGAGTTTGTAGAACAAAGGAGGGCTGCTTTAGAGAAGTATTTGAAGAAATTGGCAGAGCATCCCGTGATTCGAAAGAGCGATGAACTGATATTATTTTTAGAAGCGAAAGGCAAGCTGCCACTGATGAAAAGCACCGACATGGCATCCAGGATGCTGGACGGAGCAGTGAACCTTCCAAGACAGCTATTCGGCGAATCGACAGGGGCTGTTGATGTAAACGAGGTTGCTCAAGCGGCTAAAGGGGGCAGGAATTTGTTGAGAATCTTCAAGGAGCTGAAACAGTCGGTGGCAAATGATTGGGGAGGGGCTAAGCCATTGGTGGCAGAGGAAGATAAAGAGTTCTTGGAGAAGAAAGAGAAATTGATGGAGTTTGAGCAGCAACTCAGCAATTTGTCTCAACAGGTGTGTTTTTTACTTTCTTGCACTAGAACAATTTAGATATTATGAACAAATTCATAAAAAACTTCATTTGACTCAATCTTATTGCCAATATTGATGCACGTTTCAGGCTGAATCTCTAGTAAAGGCACAGCAAGACATAGGAGAGACAATGGGAGAATTAGGATTAGTCTTTGTAAAGCTGACCAAGTTTGAGACAGAAAAGGCCACGCTTGAATCTCAAAGAATAAGAGCAGCAGACTCAAAAAATATGGCAACTGCAGCCGTCAAAGCTAGTAGATTATATCGAGAGTTAAACTCGCAAACAGTGAAGCATTTGGTAATCTCAAGCCTCACTATAAACTCACTATCTATTGGTTGTAGAAGAATGATTTTTCTTAAATCGTAAATTCTTACTTGCAGGATAAACTTCACGATTATCTTGGGATTATGTTGGCTGTCAATAGCGCATTTTCAGAGCGAACAAGCGCTTTGCTGACCGTTCAAACGCTCTCGACAGAGTTGGCTTCCTTGCAATCCAGAATCGAGAAGCTGGATGCTGCTTCAGCTAAAACTTTTGGTGGAGATCGGACAAGAATGCGCAAGATCGAGGAATTAAAAGAAACTGCCAAAGTTACTGAGGATTCGAAGAATTGTGCAGTAAGAGAGTACGAGCATATCAAGGTAACGCTCTCAACTACTAATCGAATTTAGAACCCGAAATGGAGTATATAATGATGTTGCAGAGCCCTTAACCTTAAACTCCTAGCATGTAACTTCATCAACCTTAACCTTCTTTCACTTGCTCCCTTCTGTTTCAGTCTTCTCAAAATATTGATTATGGATGTGACTTTTCCTGGTTGTTTCTCCTTGGTTTTGGTTCTCGTCTTCAGTTACTCTCAAAATTTTGGATGACCACTCTTGTTAAAAGTTGGAATATCAACAATATTCTGAAACTATTGTTTGTAATGGACGACAGATTCATTTTTTTGGTGGGTTTGATAGGCTTTCAATTTTTTATTTACATGACACCTTTTGCTAATGTTAGAATTCACTGTGACCCGAATTATATTTAAGTCAAGCTAATGGACACATGGTAGGATGTCGTTAAAATTTTATTTTTTCTATAAACTAATATAAACAGTAGATTCATTTAACTGCAAGTGATTTTTTTTTTCAAAAAGGTTTTTCCGCACGAATCTTGTGTTCACTTGTTATTTTCTTTTTTCAATAATCGTTTGATTTTCAAAACTTTTCTGCTCACTTTCTGCTCAGGATAATATCAGGAGAGAGCTCGAAAGATTGGGGAAGGAAATGCAGGAAGATTTCACAAGAATGTTGAAGGGTTTTGCTCTCAATCAGGTAAAAATTCTGAACTTGGTTCATAGCTGCAATCTTGATATTGACGAATGAGATTCGTGTTTTTAGGCGGGATATGCAGAGAAGATGGCAAATGTGTGGGAAAAGCTTGCAGAAGACACCAGCGTTTATTCAAGTGATAGCAGCTAATACAGGTCTGCTGTAAATTACTCGAATGAAGTAAAAGAATCTTCTTTTTTTCTACTACTACAAAATGGTATCTTTCTACAAATTTATGGACCTATAAATTAAATCATTTAAAAGAAAATGGAAGTTCCCCCTATCTGACCGGAAAATCTCCCTCCTACTCTCTGCTGCTGCACCACCAACACGGTCGCCGGAGCTTCCAAATTCCGGCAATGACACCAACACGGTCGTCAGAAGAAATGGTTTTTCGAGGTTCTTTACAGTCAGTGTTCTTCAATCTGTGAACGCAAAGATCTGAACAGCTTAAATGGAAACAACCGTGCCATACTAAACAGCCACCTGAGTTCCCTCAAGCTCTGATGTTAGCCAATGAATTCAGAGCAATTTTACTGGCATTTTGATCAGTGGGAAGCAGAAGCTCGAAAAAAGAGAATCGGCCTCTGGGCTTCCCCGAACCCGGAGAAGCCGTGGGATTGAAGGAAAAACAAGCTCGAAGGGCGTTCGGCCTGAATTGAGTGAAGTTGTTGGCTTGTGGTTGTAATAGTTCACTCAGAGAACTAGTATGGTAATGCTGATTTGAATTGTCCAAGCAATTGATTGTCAAATGCGAACCAAAACATGGCCAGGCCAAACTGATAATTTTGTTCGTCCATTCATAATTAGAAAACTAGCAATCTTGTCTCATTTTACTGTACAAATTCATAGCCACTGCACTACGGAGCGAGAGCAGGCACAGGCTGATTCAGTTAGGTTTTATCCTGAAATTAAATCGGAACCAGAATTTATAGAATCTATGTAGGAACTAACGTTTTTTGTTCCGTTTCAGTTTTAACTCAGTTTTATTTTATATTAAAAAAAAATAAAATATAATAACATATTTTTTTATCATATTTAGGTTGAATTTTAAGTAATTGAGAGAGTTTATATTGAAATTTATTAAAATTTGTGTCAGATTTTACTCGAATTTAGAATTTTTTGGACACATAATCCTGATTCCGGTTTCACAGTTTTTTACTCCTAAAAACTGACACCGGTCCTAAATCACGATTTTTTTTTAAATTAGAACAAAGACCAGATTAAAATCGACCGTTTCAAAGATCCTGTGGTTATTGTGGCTCGACTGAGCTCCAAGAATTTGAGGCAATTCTTGCAAATTCTTGGAGCTCAGTCGAGCAGCAATAACCACATGATCTTTATTGCCGCCTCCAAATTGATATTCTGCTCTTCACAGCCTGAAGATACTTCAACGCTAGCTGTTTTTTATTCTACATAAAAATATATTTAATAAAATTATAATTAATTTATTTATTTATAGATCACAATAATTATAGTTCAACAGTAAATATTTAACTAAGTAAACCAAGAATTACCCTGTCATTTCCGTTCGAACTTAAACATCAAGAAATCGATTGATATGCACATTCACATATAATTTCTCTTATTCTCAATGTTTTACTGTACAATTGCTTTTCTTATTTATTAACCATGATATTTTAACGATGTGACAAAATGTCCTTAACGTTTTTCAAATCCACCCGCTATCGTTTTTCGTTTTGACTATGTAATTATGTATTTATACTTCATTGAAACGGTTCATGACTTGGCTCGATAATATAGTCCAAAATATAAATCTAAGGAGATCATCGAGAAAACTATTTTCCAACAATTTACTTTTTCCCGATTATTTGACTTTTTGGGACACTAAATACAAATGACATCCATGAACCAATNAAAAAAACACCTGATATCGCTCCAATGCATTGGTAATGGCAACAGGATCCCCCTTACAAAGTTGGCAGAGACCAGCATTAAGTAGATGTCCTTTAGCTCCATACTTCAGTAAGTTATTCTTGAGTGAATGTCGCGCAATCTCTTCATAAATCTCAATTGCCCGGGGATATCTGAAAAAATATTGTAGAAAAATTAGGTCACAAGGAAATAAAAAGAATCATCTCGACATGCACATGCATTGCAGATAAAAGAGTGCCTTACTGTTCTAATTGAGCAGAAAATTGCGCAACTTTTAGCTTGCACTGGTTTGCAGAAGTTGTCACTTCTTCATTTTGGAAAAAATCAGCAGCCTTCTCGAAATAACTAATTGCCTTTTCAATGTTCTGCTCAGACTCGTATAGTTCAGCAATGTCCTGCAAAATCGAAAGCTAATTAAGTTATAGCCTTAATTAAAAAATTTCAGCAAGGTAGCAGTAGCATCACAAAATCGTACCTTCAGATATCGTGCAGCCATATTAAGCCTCCCAATATCACAAAACAGATTAACTGCTTGCTCCATGCAAGTTATAGCCTCTGGATCAGGATGAAAATTAAGCAATAGAAACATTCTAGCAAAATTACAGAAAATAATAGAGAAACAGCTATTTTGATAGGCTCAGTTACAGTATGATAAATACAGTTAATGACAATTTGAATCTCAGGATTATGCTGAGAGAGAAATATGAAAGCTGACAACTCAATTTCGATTGGACAAAATCATATGCATTAATCCATTGAGAAAAGGAAAGGGAAAACAGGCTCGCTATATTCAAAGAAAAATTGAAAATTTCTCATTAATAATGCACGTAATTGAAGAGAGAACCAAATGAACAGAAAAGATTCATGTTTGAGAAGAGTATGGAGGTTTTGAAATCAATGATTTTTTTGTGTTACAATCCAACTTTTGTGTTGTTATAAACTGTTACTAGGCATCATACCTTTAGTAGATGTTTTCTTGAAACAATTTCCAGCATCAATGTAAGATTGGGCTGCTTCATGTTTACTTTCCATCTTCAAATCAATGCACATACCACAAATGTGACCGAGAAATGAGTTAGACAATGATACAAAGTTTAAGCTTTTTCCTGGTACAAAAAAGAAGTGAATGATTCGAATAAATCAAGTGACGAACTAACCTTCAAATGGCAGTTTGCCAACTTTATATATGTCGAACCAGCTTTATCCCCTGGAAGAACAACAAGCATAAAACATAGTCCCCAAAACAGCCGAGGAAAAACCTATCTTAAATTGTTCCCATTATATTTACAACTCCATGAGTGTCCTTTAACTCAATTACCAACAAGATTAAGGAACAGTTTACATACACAGGCATGATATAAAGAATATTAACATCGAAAGAACCTAAATAAACTACAATCCCCTTTGCGATGAACAAACAAATTCAAAAGATTAGAAAACAAAAATACGTTCAAAGCTATCATAATGAGTAAAAAACTCATCAAAACGGAAGTTCTCCAAATTCAACTGAAGATATCCTGCAGCATTAGCAGTTTGACCATCAATCAAAAATGTGAAAAAACATGAAGCTTCAATTGGTTCAACCAAGGATAAAAAGTAATCCAAAAGAGTAAATCCAATCGAAAATGAACGCGGGAAAATGAAGATCGCCGGTGAACAAATAACTGCAGGAAAAACTTAAAATCCGAGCCGAATTGCGACACAAGTTCTGAACTTCGCAGTCCCAGTCGTTCCTCGGATGATTATCTCAGGGAAAAAGAACGGAAATAGAACAGTATAAAAAATGTAAAATAGAGAATAGGACTTGATCAATACATGACTTGGCGAGCTTGTAAGAATTAGCGGCTTTGTCGAAGAGATCAGCGGCGTCGTCGTATTTGGAACCAAACAAGCCCCAGCTGTCGAGTTTCTTCTCGGCCTTCCTTTCGAAATCCTCCGCCTTAGCCAGCTGATCCGACATCGTTGAATGCTTCTGAGAATAATGGAGGAGACCCAAAAACCAGAGAGAATATAGAAGCCCGAAGATGAAATCTCAAATCAGAATCGTCAAGGTTCTAAGAAATGTGATTTTCCACGAAGGCCAACCCGGACTCGGTCAGCCTGGTTCTGTTTTCGTTGTGCCGCCATTAATCCTGATGGCTGACTTTGAGCCCCCTCCAACAACTGACATTGGGCTCCTCTTGACCCATTTTCGGCCCAATTGAAAGCCCATCAAGCCCAAAAGTAACCATTTTCGGCTCCTCTTGACCTATTTTTTATTATTGTACATGGTAACAGGTAATATTAGTTATTTTTTATTATATTTTATTATTGTAAAGGTTGAGATGTAATATTAATTTTGTCTTTGATTGTATTTTATTATTATACAGGTTGCAATATTGAGTTATGATTAATCTATAATTAATAAAAAAGCTATCTTTTTCTGTGCGCCATTATTGTTTATGGTAGGTGCATCTTCACCTAAAACTAAAGGTTTTGTCTTGCTGTAAAAAACAAACATCATCCAGCGTCCCGACAGACATCTGCGATCTCAAAAGTGAAACATAGTAAGCCGACCAAATATGTACTTCTGCCCAATTTCTGCTGTTCCTCGAGCCAGGGTCTCTCTCTCTCTCTCTAGACACAGTAAAGAAATGGAGAAAATTAGTAGCCCCCACCTACACGATTGTAGTGCATGTCACGATCGTGTTCTTATTATGGACGTGATGTGATCAGCAGTTTGAAAAGATGAACCTGGAAAATAATGGGTGGAAATGGGTAACTGGGTTCTTGCCATGTTCAAAGCTTTAAGAGCAATGGACTCATAGGACGAAGGTAGATGGGTAATGGCTGCTCAGATGTGAGAACATTAATCACGTGAGGTTTGATTGAAAACGAGATAACCCTAGAATCAAAGGTGAGAGATAGAGTTGCAGCTGCTTTTTCGAGATTCTGAAACTATAGTGGTTTGATTCCTCGAAAGACAGACTAATCCGAAATGCGTGAAGATGATTGGCTGGCATCCATGGCAGATGGGTAGTGGACATTCAATCTGTCGAAAACAGAGAAGAGTCGGTTTCGTTTGATCTTTCTGATTCGTGATTCTCGAGTTGCGTTGATTCCTTCAGGTGTCATTCGACGACCCAATCCTCGTTTACATCGAATCATTCCGGTGAAAAAGACGCAATCATTAGCCATGGCCCAGAGCTGGGTAAATTTATCAGCTTTCTGAGCTAGAAAAAGCTTGTGTTGATGTTGGCTATGGCCGATGCAGCAGGAGTAACAGTTTTCAGCTTTTTCTCTATATATAAACTAACTTTGGTTTGTTGTCTTTGATTTCACCAAAGCTCTCTCCCCATGTCATCCATGGATATAGACACAGCGCCGCCGCCATCGTTGCCAAGGCATCTGAATCGGCTTAATGAAAGGGTGGCCGGAAGCTGGATCGGAAAGTGGTTCAAGCTAGGGGAGCGGAACACGACGTTTACGACTGAGTTGCGAGCGGGAACCGCTACTTTTCTCACCATGGCTTATATCTTGGCTGTAAACGCTGCGATCCTCACCGACTCCGGCGCTACCTGCACCGTCTCCGACTGCGTCCCTCTTTGCTCCGACCCAACAATTGCCGTCGCCGACTGCGCCGGAGGAAACCTCTCCGTTGTCGAACCGGATTTATCGTGCAAGTTCGAACCGGTGAATCCAGGTTACGCTGCCTGCCTCGAGAGAGTACGCAAAGATCTGATTGTGGCCACCGTAGCTTCCTCCCTCGTAGGGTGTGTGATAATGGGTGTTTTCGCAAACCTGCCTTTAGCTTTGGCTCCGGGAATGGGCACCAACGCTTATTTCGCTTATACCGTCGTCGGATTTCACGGCTCCGGCAATATCTCGTACCGGAGCGCGTTGGCGGCCGTTTTCATTGAAGGGTTAATTTTTCTGATGATTTCGGCTATTGGGTTACGCGCAAAGCTAGCAAAGCTCGTACCGAAACCGGTCAGAATCAGCTCGTCGGCGGGAATAGGTCTCTTCCTGGCCTTCATCGGCTTACAAAACAATCAAGGAATCGGGCTCGTTGGGTACAGCTCCTCTACGCTAGTGACACTCGGGGCTTGTCCGGCGTCGGCGAGGGCCTCACTAGCCCAGGTTATAACGTCTGCAAACGGGACGATAAGCTTGACGCCGGGGGGAACGGTGGCGGCCGGAGTTTTATGCCTAAACCGGCGGATGGAGAGCCCAACCTTTTGGCTAGGCGTGGTGGGGTTCGTTATCATAGCTTATTGCCTCGTTAAAAATATCAAGGGGGCTATGATCTACGGGATCGTCTTCGTCACCGCCGTGTCCTGGCTCCGTCGCACTAAGGTGACGGCGTTTCCAGACACGGCTGCCGGAGATTCAGCCTACCGGTACTTCAAGAAAGTGGTGGATATTCACACCATTCAAAGCACCGCCGGAGCTCTGAGCTTTAACGACATGGGAAAAGGGTATTTTTGGGAAGCTTTAATCACTTTCTTGTACGTCGACATTTTAGACACCACCGGAACTCTGTACTCCATGGCTCGTTTCGCCGGATTCGTAGACCAGAACGGAGATTTCGAGGGTCAATACTTCGCCTTCATGTCCGACGCCTCCTCAATCGTAGTCGGGTCCTTGCTCGGAACCTCACCGGTGACGGCGTTCATTGAGTCGTCGACTGGAATAAGGGAGGGGGGAAGAACGGGAGTGACGGCGCTGACGGCGGCTTTCTATTTCTTCTTAGCTTTCTTCTTCACGCCACTGCTGGCCTCGATTCCGCCTTGGGCGGTGGGTCCGCCGTTGATATTGGTCGGAGTTTTGATGATGAGGGCGGTGGTGGAGATCCAGTGGGACGACATGCGGCAGGCGATACCGGCGTTTGTGACGCTGCTCGTGATGCCGTTGACCTATTCCATAGCCTACGGTTTGATCGGCGGGATCGGGATTTTCATCGTACTTCACTTGCCGGACTGGGGGGAGGCCATAATGGTCAAGGTTGGGATTTTGAACAGTAAAGAAGTCAAAGGCACCCATGGTCAACCCCTAGAAGATGGTTCAGGGAGGGTTAAGATTGAAAGTTTGATTTAAACTATGATCAGTTGAATTAATCATGAAAACTACGCAGCAAGTGTAATCCTTTTCAGGTATAAATATAGAATACTGGCTTTTTCTAGTTTTGATTAGGAGTTTCCCTCCATTATTGGCTGTTTGGCTTCGTGGGTTTTGTTCCAAAAAGCTGTCTTTTTTGAGTTGAAACTTGAACCCCAGTTGTCGGGTGGCGAGCAGAAAACAAGTGCGCAATAATTGGTTGAGTTAAACGTATTATCATATGAGAAGTGGCACTAACAAGAAGCGTCCAAAACGGTCGCACTGAACGGCGCCACGGGGGGGCCGGTCGTCCACCGTCTACAGCGCTCATTCAAAGCTGGGACAGGCCTACAAATAGGAGCTTACCCCGTGGCCTTCGACCTTCACACATAATTGTTGGTAATTTTAATTAAATTTATTTATTTAAAAATTAAGTTAAATTACATAATTATTAAAAATTCATAAAATTTCATGAAATATTTTTTAAAGTGCTATAATTATTTGATAATATTTTCAAAAATTTTATTGATATATTAAAAATTATAATAATTTTATATTAATTTATTTTATTATTATGAATGTGTGATAAAAATTTAAAATAATTCATATAAAATTTGCTTAGTTAAAAAGAAAAAAATTGAAAAAAGTTAAAGGGTTAAAGTGCGTCTTATATAGATGCAGTGACCATCTGTATCAGACGTTTAAATGAGGGTAGAACGTTTAATGAACTCAAATTTATCTTTTTTTAAAACTCGGGTCCAAGTAAAACTATTTAACTAATAATTGGGCTAAATTGAGTTTTTACCCCTTATTTCATGAAAAAAATGTCAGTTTTGGATTTCATTTCAGCAAATGTTGTCGAATCCGACGACGGGAATAGCTCGTCCCCTCAGCTCGATCAAACCTCACAATAATCACAACATTAATTCACAAGAACAAAAGATCTTGAGTGAAGGCCAAGCGGGGGCCATTCCAGCCACCACATCAATGGAAGATTGTTTTCTGGTCCAATCTTCAAGAATCTAAAACTGGGTTCCCTCGAATGTTTGCCCGAATTGCCAGTCGGCCGGAGCGACGTCGTAGCTGGTGAGAGTCCGGCCGTCGCCAGTCGTCACTTGAAAGGAGAGAGTTTGGCCGTTGAGGTAGGCGTTGCTCTGCCAGTTCTGACCCCAGTTTCTGGACATGGCCTGCCACCCAGTTTTCGAGCCCTTGACTGACACAGACTGAACATCTCCGGCTCCGCCGACGTTCGTGATCAAAACCAGGTTGAAGTAAGAGTGGCCATTGACGGCGAACCTTATCCCTCCTTTCTTCATACAGGGGACCCTATTTTGAGCAAAACTAGACTCAGTTAAACGAATTTCTTCCATTTACGAGCAAATTTCAGATGGAAATTCCTCAGTTTTTACCTTCTGAAGGAGACTGGAACGATGCCGGCCCGATACTGCGCGATATGCAAGAAAACGGGCTCGGACAAGTCGAAGTGCTGAAGCGGAGGATTACACCAGCCACCATTATCGTTAGCCAGTGCGTTGTTTGGTGGGCAGAAATTGGTGGCGGTGACGGTGATGGTGCCGCCGGTGCACCATTGTGGGTCATCCCGGCAAGTTATTTCGTAACAGGCACCGCAGCTCAGGCCATTGTTGAACAGAGCAGTGCTCAGCGCTGCCGTATTCGTCCCGTATCCTTGGCCGTATAAATTACCATACCCGCACGCGCCTCCTGCAACACAAACATATGAACAATCGAAACACACGGATGGAGATGAATCCGAATAATCTATTGACATTCTGAGTTAAGACTTGCCCATTGTGCCGGAAGCATCACCGCCGCCGTAGAATGTGGCATGAGCGCTCTCCCAGCCACCGTAATCAGCGGAAGAGCGGCCAAGGTAAAGACTGAGAACAACGAGGAAGAAGATGGTAGAAAACGACCCAGCTACCATTTTTATCGTCTGCAAATTGCTAACTGGTAGAGGAAACGAAAGAGGTGATGAGGGTGAGTTATTTTTCTTCTGGTTCCATTATATAGAGGAAGCAGGCGAGCAAAAGGGCATTGGAGAGGCCAATCGACGATTGAGTTGAAAGTGGCAGGCGGCCATGGATGCTTAGAGAACACATGGGTTGATCTCCCCTGTCCCGGGCATGAACGAATTTTCCATTACTTGCAGAGGGAGCTCTTAATTTCTCAGTTAATGCAAAAGGACAGCATGCGAAAATCTGAGACAAGCTGTACGACGTGGCCTGCTGCGATTAGGAAGGAACAACGACATGGACAATCAGAAGATTTGGCATAACTCCTGCTGTCTACGAAGAAAGCGAGAGAAAGATGGAGTAATTAAAGCCTCTTCTTGAATCCTTTACCATTTTGATTAACTCGTGGATGAATCTAGGCACACGAGAGTTTCAATTCTGTGCAGATTGTAGCTACCAAGTTCAGGCCCTACCATGTGCATCAATGCCTGGAAGAATGGCACTTGTGCCTGCTTCTTTAGTCCACAGAAGTTAAGAAGAGAGAGAGAGAGAATAAGTAGAACTTACGAAAATTGCAGTCTACGAAAGAATAAGTAGTTTTCCTTGATGGGTGATTTGAAATTTGCAATCTCATACATAATTTTTGAATTTATTTCAACTTCATCTTTTTTTCTTCGCAAAACGCAAAATCGACACTGCAGCTTACGAGGAAAGAAAAAGTTTGAAATGTGCGCCACCTCAACGTGGCAATTTAATACTCTAATATTATTATCAAAAGGCAAAATCTCCCGCCAACCCCATGGCCCCACACCCCGACCCGACAGGATGTGAGGGGGTAAGTTATGGTGACTCAGCAGCCCAGGGATGTGAGACCTTTTTCCTGATGCCCCAAGGAGCTACCTTAACATTGGGGGTAACAACTCTCACACTAGGGCAACGTATGATTCGAACACAGACACTTGTTACCAGATCTGTCATCCCTCGACCACTGAGCTGAACCCGTACGAGCTTAATACTCTTATATTGATGTTACTCTTTGTGATGTCTGGTACTAGGAGTGGGCAAACAGTTAACGGGCCGGGTATTTAAAAAAAAAAATACTCGGTCCGTTCGGGTATAAAGTAGTACCCGAAATCCAGATCTACCCGAAGAAATGGAAAAATACCAGGATTCAGGTATTCCGGGTAGGATCCGGATATTTTTTAGTCTACCCGAAATTTAAACATTTCTGAAATGTTGCTTATCCGGATTCGGGTATTCCGGGTACGATCCGGGTATCGGGTATTAAACACGGGTATCAAGTATTTTTATAATACCCGGTACCCGGACTCCCTACCCGTTTACCCGAACCCAAAATTTATATTTTTACTCGTTATCCTACTCGTACCCGGCCCAGACCTTACTGTTTCGGGTCAGACCTTAAGGTCCGGTTCGGGTTGCCCAGCCCTATCTGGTACGGGCCTCTCATCTCTGGACTGCTGAGTCACCGTAATTTACCCTCACATGTGTTGTCGAGCCGGGATGTGGAGGCCCTTGGGGCGAGAGATTTCACATTTTGTTATAAAGGAAATAAAAAGTTTGAACCTTTTGGCTCATTTTGATCCCAACATCGCTAATCTATGAACGCGGCCTCTAGGTCTTCCTCATCGAGGAAAGGAGGAGATAAAACCAGATCGATATCAGAATGGGTGCGTCGGCGATATCATAAGTCCATCGATTTTTTAAGATTGATTTTGATTGACTTATGACTATAAATTTATGCGCTCCGAATGTATAGTTTCAATGATTCAAGTTTCACGTCATTTGAATTATTATAATACATTTTGATTGACTTATGACTATGAATTTATGCACTCCGAATGTATAGTTTTCAATTATTCAAATTTCAGATTATTTGAACTATTATGAAATAAGTTATGAACATTTTAGTAATAAAAAGTCAAAAGTTATTATGCGATTTTTAAAAATAAAGAGTTTAAAAATTACTATTCTAATTAATTTTATTTTTAATAGTATTTATGTTATTGTTACATTTTATATATATAACAATAGAGACAAAGTCTACTATTAGTTCTATTTTCCAAAAAAAATTATATTCTCTAAAAATTTGATTTTATTTAAATTTTTATTTTTTTTTAAATTAAATTTTTTAAATTCTGATGGTTCGGACAAAGCAAAAAAGTTTACGAGAAGTCAGATTTGGTTAGAGCTAATGTTTGCAGCGGACATCTGTCACCAAAATTCGATTTGCTGCTCGCCAATATTGTCAAAGAGTCCAGATTTCAGCGTAATGTCTTTGTTCCTCCGATAAGGAGTTTGTCCAAGAGCCCAGACTTCACCCTTCGACTTCATGATACACTCAAACTCTCCTTAAAAAGTCACCAACAAATATTACGAAATAACATTTACCTCCCAATGATGTTGTTTTTGGATGGTCCTCATACATCTGAGTGAATGTAATCCAGAATACCTTATGTATTATGGATAACAGTTCTAAATTTCACTATTTTCTTCTTTCCCAAAATACAATGCTTACAAAACTCCAATTTGCATGTTTTTTCACCTTTCAACAAACCATGCTTCATCAGAATTTATAAGGATTTTTCACAAGCATGACTCAAACGCATATGCTACAACTTTGTTACTTCAGATGATTTGTGTTCTACTACAGCAGCTACTGACCTGATAACTGTACTACCATTAAAGTAAAACAAGTTATCTCTTTTAACATCTTTCATCATAATGAGTGTACCTGATATAACTTTCAAACTTCTATCTCGCATTGTCACAACTAAGCCTTTGGACTCCAAAGCTCCCAAACTAATAAGGTTCCTTTTGAAATTTGGCACATACCGGACATCGGCCAGAACTCTGAGAAATCCGTCATGATTCTTTAACTAGATTGAGTCTATTCCCATTGTTTGGCAGGAGCTGTTATTCCTCATGTACACAACTCCACCATGAAATTCTTCAAAGTCAATAAATCATTCTCTGACATGAGACATATGATAAGTACAACCCGAGTCTAGAATCCATTCATCAGATTTGATGGCTACTAATTTTGCTTCAAATGATTCAGCAACTAAGAAAAGATCAGTATCACTATCACACTCAACTACATTTGCATTTGTAGTATCATTTTCTTTCTTCTCTAATTTGGAACAATCTTTCTTCCAATGTCCTTTTTCATGACAAAAGGCACATTCATCTTTTTCCAATTTTGCTCTTGATGTTGATTTATCTTTTCTTCCTTGCTTGCCTTGCTTCTTGGTTTGTGAGCAGCCTCTTGCTACTAGTACCTCATCAACTACTACTTTCTTATTTTTTCTTCTTAGAACATAACTATATAAAGTAGCACAAATAACATCGAGAGATAATCTCTCTTGCCATGAAACAAAGTGGTTTCTAAGTTTTCAAATTCATAAGGAAGATATAATAATAACATCATAGCCAAATATTCATCCTTAAATTCTTCACCAGTGTTTAACAAATCTGCTACTAGTTGATTGAATGTTGTAATGTGATTATTCATTGTGGTACCTGATTGATATTGAAACCGAAACAATTTCTTTTTCATAAGAAGTTTATTCTCACTGCTTCTTGTCATGAACTTGTCTTCTAATGCCTTCTATGGTTTATTTGCAGAAGTCTCATTCTTAAATGTATACTTTTGTTCTCTTGAAAGACATGAACGAATTGTACCACACGCTAAACGATTAATCGTCTTCCATTCGGCCTCTACAACATCAACTGGTTTTTCATCCTCTATTGCACTGTCTAGCCCTTGTTGGAATAGAACATCAAGGACTTTGCCTTGCCACATGCCGAAATGACCAGTGTCATCAAACAACTCTACTGAGAATATTGAGTTTGACATTATCGTTCTAGTCAGCATTGTTGAAGAATTTCGTGTTGAAGTAACATTTGGATTTGCTGTCGAGGATGAACCCTCCATAGTATTCAATTTCCAAAATAGCCTAGGCGAAGGACCCTCCATAGTAGGATGAACCCTCCATATTTATCTTAGCCAGCAATTAGCCTTAGAGAAGGAAGAGAAACACATATCCCATAGGCGAAGGACCACCACGGCCGAACCTTGACCGACCCACGGTCAAGCCACGGCTCACCTTCGGCCAACTAGAAGACCTTGACCGAATTCCATCGGTCACTTTACTTAAATCCTTAAGTATTTTGATTATTTGATCAAGGAAAGGACAATGTTCAAATTGGCATGGACATATCTCTTAATGTCTGAAGAAGATCAACTGGGCGTGCGCGCATAACCAACTCATGGAACCACCGGCGAACCAACATAGATTTTCATCCAAAGAATCCGCGCTCCAACTACTAGGATCATCTGAAGATCACCTAGCAACAGATTTCCAAAACGGCCGCGTGGATCCCTCGATATTCAGATATGATCAACCCCGGTTCAGCCCATTCGGACAAACCCGCGCACGCCTACGAGTCATTACCGGTCAACAGAGGAACCAGACCATGAGACCCTTCATGCTGACCACCGAGAGCATTTTAGAAGCCCCAGATCCAAATTGGCTCGAGCCAATCTTTCATTATTCGGAGCTCATCCCACCCGGTGCAACCTCTCGGTCAACCACGGTCACCCTCGGTCAAGACTCAAATTCAACCGTGCATATCTTCATGAACCGAGCCTAAAGTCAACCGGCGACCTTCCATAAGCTAATCATAGGCGTTCAAGTCATCTAAGGGCTTACATTGTCTTTCTTATCTTTTTACGTTTTTAGTACTTAAGTGTATCAACCTTACACTTTAATGGTAGAGAGAATTTTAGTAAAAATTGTGCATTGCACCTTCTTCCTAACCAGTCGAAGCTCCCTCTGACATTCCTTCTCCGGTGAGTAATATCCGGCCGAGTGTGTCAACCCTCGAGAGTGTGATCGGTGAGTCATATCCGAACACTACCGAGGTCTACCAAGGCGAATACTTTGATTACTCAAGTGTTCGACTTGCTCAACTTCATCCTTCATCACTAACCTTCCCGAACTCCAAAACCATTCCCCGAGTTATCACCTTCCTCCACTAGCCGATTCACGACCATCCTTAATCATCCGAGTCATTCCATTGTTTCACCGAGCCATCTCCACTTTTATTCGACCATTCCCCATTATTCCCATCACAAATCGTTTATGCAACTCAACTCTACAATTCGCACGAACCAAGTTTCTCATTTGCCGCACACGACCACAATCCGAGCCCCACGTGCGTGCATTCTTCCGACCACAGTGCGCCGACCCCCAAGGAAGGCACATCAGGTCACCCCGGCGTTCTTGTCTTCATCTTCTTCGCCTTAATCGTCTATTTGTTCCGCGAATATAATTCCCTCTGGTGCCTGAGCCTCTCCGCTTTCCCACCTTCTCTTCACAATTGACCAATCTACCAAAGAGGTTCATTTGATATTTAGGCTGCAGTTAAGTTGGTGAATGATTAAGCCTGGCTACGACTGAGAAAAGCCAGTGGTGGCACATGGAGATCATGTCATGGCTACCAACCCCAACGAAACTGACGAGTTCATATTTTTCTGCTCGAAACTTCAGACAGACACCAAACCTTTGGGGCCTCTAGATTCACTATTTGTCCACCTGGATAGACTAACTCCATTTGAAGTGTCCTCAGAAGCAAGATTTTATTTTTCTTCTTGATTTTCTTTGCATGTTAGCATTAAACTCTGCCATAAATTTGGTGGACACTGCCTAGGAAAAATCGAGGAAAACACCTTGAATTATGCAAGGGAAGATAAGTGAATCTTATAATCTTATTATATTTTATTTTCTATAAAAATTGATGTAAGGTACAATTACAAAACTCAACAGATATATATATATATATATATATATTTATTTATTTATCTGTTTGTAATTTTTTTTAGAAAGAGTATTTTTACGTATATGTTGGACATGTGACAACAATTGTCTCGTGACGGAGACTCTGAGAGTCGAATCACGATCGAAGGTCACGAGCGCTTGGATTACTGGATGCATTATAAAGAAAGAATCGTTTCTATTATCACAAAATAATTTTGGTAAGAATGGTTGAGCTTGAATTTCTAGGGTACACCTCTTATTTTTCTTTTTTCTAGTTGTAATTCGATTCTCAACGGACAAACGACATCAACTAATAGATAAAGATAGTGAAACGTAATGAAGGTAAGACACAAAGTCCCGCTGACAGCTACGTAGACGTAGAAGGTTTGAAACACAAGCGCAACAGCTGCTGTCCGACGAACAAGTGTCGGTGATTGCCTAGACTTCCGGCAGATCTGCCATTAAAATGCACATGGTAGGGTCTGAAAATCAGGTGGTAGGTTGATTCTAGGCACAAGTGATTGGGGCTTCGGCAGACAACACTTGGATAGAATTTCACATGCCCTTTTTGTGGATCTCCTTTCAAGCTTCATCATATTCATCTCCATGAAAAATCTTCGGATTTTCAATTTGGATTGGAAGAAAAGCTCTAACTTTAAACTTATCTGCTCTCATGATTGATACCCTTTTATCCAAAATTCTCTCTTGTATTGCCAATTCTCAGATGAAGTTGTCTTTTTGGTTCTTTTTGTATCGATTTTCATCGATCATCAGAATCTGTCGCAAGTGCAGAACACCAGATGAATTACTATGAAACTAGATTCACGGCAAGGACCTGTGAGTGTTAATCCAGCAAATGGTCGTCCGAGGATAAAAGGAACCACGAAAGTGATCATCGAAAGACATGTCTGGAGTGGCCAAGTGGCGGATTTTGTCAAGATTAGGCTCATTTTGCAGGAAAAGAATTGATCGTTTTGAGGGACCAGGAAGAAGGCTTAACCATGTGCAGATAACATGCCAGGCAACGATGTTTGAACTATCTCTCTTTGGAAATCCATAAAAGCTACGCTCTTGGCTCTCCCCCACATTGATTGTCGTCCTTTTAGTTGCAATCTGAGCAGGTAAACGAATGGCTGAGCTGCTTTTGAAGTCCTGTAATTCAAGGCCGACAGCAGAGAAAAACGCAGAAGAACTGGACGAGGAAAATGGGCATGTGCTTATCGGGCCAATTTGGTCAGCAGTTGTTAGCTTTTCTGGAGCATTTTCATGTGGATTTTGCTCTCTCTCTCTCTCCTCTCATAATTCAGACCCTTTCAACTGCCACCTCGCCTATATAATTAGACCGCGGCTTCCTTCTTCAACCACTAACTAGAAAGCTTCTCGCTTTTGCTCGAAGTATGTCAATGGAAGGTGCTGCTCTCGCTTCTCTATCCATTACACTCATGGTCCTCAGCCTTAGCCTTGGCGCCGCTCGTGGACAGTGGGAGTACGCCCACGCCACCTTCTATGGCGGCGGGGATGCTTCTGGCACCATGGGTACGTCTCGAATTCCGACCAAAAACTGAAGCTTTTTCGTTTGAATCGGTTGTTTATGGGGATTCGTTGGATGGTTTTGCAGGAGGAGCTTGTGGATATGGGAACTTGTATAGCAATGGGTATGGGACTAACACCGCCGCCTTGAGCACAGCCCTGTTCGACAGCGGATTACGGTGCGGGAGTTGCTACGAGCTCACTTGCAGTAACGATCGATCGTGCATTCCTGGCTCGATTATCGTCACCGCCACCAACTTTTGCCCTCCGAACTTCGCTCTGGCCAGTGACCACGGCGGCTGGTGCAATCCTCCTCGGCCGCACTTCGACATGGCAGAGCCTGCTTTCCTCCAAATCGCTCATTACCGGGCCGGAATCGTTCCCGTTTCCTTCAGAAGGTAAACCACGATCATTAAACTCCAAAAAAATAACATTTTTTGTTGAGAATTCTTGTGTGGAAACAGGGTTCCCTGCGTGAAGAAAGGAGGAATAAGGTTCACCATTCACGGACACGCTTACTTCATCTTAGTTCTGGTGACGAACGTCGCCGGCGCCGGGGATATCCAGTCGGTGTCGATCAAGGGATCACGTGGAGGGTGGCATCCCATGTCCCGGAACTGGGGACAGAATTGGCAGAGCAACTCTCTGCTTGATGGCCAGGCCCTTTCTTTTCAAGTCACCGCCAGCGACGGCCGCACCGTCACGAGCTTCAACGCCGCGCCGGCCGGTTGGCAGTTCGGCCAAACTTTTGAGGGATCTCAATTCTAGCCTATCATAATCTCCCCTAACGAAAAAAAAACCAGTACGATTACCGGTGTGGATTTGGAAGAACTTTGATCCAAGCCTTTGATTTTGGATCTATATTGTTATTATGGCTGTATATTGCTGTGGTAGCCGATCGGCACCCGCTAAGTTTGAAATTATAGAGATCATACTTTATATTTAGAGTGCTTATTTGTAAAGACATGAAATTTTAAATCTCGAATTTTAAGGAAAATTTTTCGTGAAGTTTGACTAATCAATTGTCGTATACGGAACGTAAATTTGTCTTATATGCCACGTGCGACGACTTGGTAAAACTAAGTAAAATAGAATATCTCATAACGAAATCGAATTACGATTTTCGAATGTAACGTAAAAATTGATTTTACGAAATCAATAAACACATAATCGTATTGAGACTTTTAGTAGAACGACGGAAATCAGACAAAAATTGGGAAGGTTACGCAAAATAAACGTTGTGTTTTAGTAATATTATTAATTATAATATTATTGTATATTTATTAAAAAAAATAAAAGGAAGAAGAAGAACTTCTTCCCCGAAGGACGCCGAAATAGGGAGAAAAGAGAAAAAGGGAGTCGCCGGCGAACGACGTCCGTTCGACGAGATTCGAGCGCCAAAACGTCCGCGACGACGAGAGGATCAATCTTTATAAAGCGGCATTCGAGGTAAGTCGATATTTTGCTTTATTTTGGGGAAAAACCAAACGTGTAGGGATTCGTTGTTTTTCTCCCGAAACCTTGATTTTTCGGTCGATATTCAGCAAAGAACTCTTCTTCTCCCCGTTCTGAGTGTTTTGATACAAAGATCAGCCGATTTGAGTGTCGGAATTGGCGCCGGCAACGATTTCTGTAGCCAGCCGGCGGCGGTGCGCGGGTTGCATGTCTGCCGGGTCAACCCGACCCCCATTGACCGGGTCAACCCGACCCGTTGAAAAGGGGAAAACACCCGTCAGGAAACGTAAATTTATATTTTCTGCATTAAACCTAGATGCATGGTTTAAAATTTATAATAACCATATTTTGGTGGTTGACACCTAAAATGACAGGGTCTGGGCGCCAGCACGTCGGTTTTAAAGTATTAATATGTAATTTAATATAAATGATTTAAACTGCATATGTTTATAATCCAGATAGGACATGATTAAAGTCGTGATTTATATTGCTGACTCGTTTGATTTAAATGATTGATACTTTATTGGTTTGACTATCTAGATAGGAGTAGACATTAAATTGAGTTGTTTTGGATTTCCATGTTTAATTAAAAACTGAATTTGGTTTTTATAAAAAATGTTAAATTTTGTTTCAATACGATTAGCCTCATTCGTTCGGTCAAGGTGAGACGTAGCCCCTTCTGTTCGGAGTTGGTGTGGTTCGACCGGTGCGATATCACATGATGTGATATGAATGAGTGATGTGGCGGTGATGATACGGTCTCTGGGGTTCCCTGATACCCCTAAACCTTGCCAGGGATACTGCATGCGTGCAGGGTACAATGATCGGGATCAGAACCATCTTAGTAGATTGTCCTTGGTTCCTAGCTGGGCGTGTGCTGTTGTGGTTCGACCCAGGTAGCTAACAGTTGAGTTCATGATCGGCATCGGGTTACAGTATCTTAGGTCTGGGACACTTTAACAAGATGTCTTTGGATGACAGTCGGCCACTGTGGTTTGATCTCGGGTTGTTAAGGTTGGTACCCAGAGATGGTCAGCACCGAGTTTCTTTCTAACTCATGAGATGATGAGCCTTTTTCCCATCTTTCTATGGTGTGCCGGGGTGGTCCTTGTGTGACACTCATTTTTCACTAGTACTAGATGTTTTACATGGGTGTGATGGTATTTTGTAGTATAGTCACCTACGTACGTGACAGGTTTTTTAAATATCTCAAAGAGGCCTGATGGGCCGGGTTTTTCCCAAGGGGAATGAATTATTTTTATTGGAGCTCGTGAAGCCGGAGTTTTAAATGGTGAAATGAAATCCGACGACGGAGGTTCGACCCTTTGGGCTAAATGTTGAAGCTTTCATCGAGTTTCAAAATGCATGCATCATATAGAATAGATCACGATTTTTGAGAAAAAAGAAAAAACCTAAGTTTTAACCGGAATACATTAAATATAAGTAACTTACGAGTTTGTCACTCACAAAATTCGACAATATTTTTACACCAAGCTAGTAGTCGATTTTAGAACTTGTAGAGATTCCTTAAAATGATCCCTTTATTTTCTTTTTTGTTGTAATTGGTAAGGATTTGAGAGTAAACACATTGTATAATATTTCTTTTGATTTTGTTGTATAATGATTTATTTATGCTATGACTTATAATACTTTGTATGGATGGACCTGAGTATTTTGGATAAAAAAAATTATACAAATTTTAATAGTCTTTAGCTTAAATTTTTGAGTCTTCTGTGTGGACTTAGATATCGCGTTTTATGGTGTTTCTGTGAGACCCTCCAGTATTTCTAAGTCGAGGCAGCCATGAGTGTTTCTCTGACAGATTCAGGCAACTCCAGCCGGGAAACTTTTATATGAGATTTTACAAAATCTATCATATATTTTGGAAGATATCCTTTTTTTTTTGTTTGTACCATGTTATTGTTCACCATGAATAGCCGGCGAATCTGGCATTCCAGCGAGGTTTTCACTTTCATCGATGATAGTTGCTTTCTTACTACTAGTGTTTCTGAGTTGAAGGTTGAAAAGCATGGACGCCGCCATTTCTGTCAATGTAAAACTCGACTTAGGGAAAGAAATGAGTTCTGATAGAAATGAATTTGAGGAGGATTTGTCCGACAGTGAAAGAACTGAGTTCTGTTCCTCCCCCAGTAGGCTCGTAATGTCGGCCGGATAAAGTCCAAGCTGCGCCACCTGTAGATCCGCCATTTCTTCGCCGGAATGTTGAGCATCACCGACCCCACAGCGGGGTGCGTCATGAAAGCTGGAGCAGAGCAATATGTGAGGGAGAAATTACTGTCATAAATAAATAATTAAGTCATTAACCCACTTAAATTTGGAAGACAATTGATAATTTATATTAAATTTAAGGAATCTTAGGTTTCATTGCAATAAAAAAATTATATGTAAAGATAAAAAACAGTAAATATTAAAATAATATATAAATAATTTGAATAATTTTTTTATCATAAATTTGTATTTTTAAGACCGTAGATAATTTATTAAAAAAATAAGCGTTGAATAATTTGTACAATTATGTTTTAACGGTTTGATTTGATCCATAATTGACCACTATATTTCTCCTTTGTTCTTTTTTATAGAACATGGGAAGACTATTTTGTATTTTGTTCTCTTGATTATGTTGTTGAACTACTATGGATTATCTGCAGGATGATGCCCCAAAGCCATGTCAGCCTGTTCAAGCACCTCGGCCAACTGGGGCTGGGAATCCAATTGTATGCCCTCATGGGTGAAAAAGCCGACAAACCAAAGCAAAAACATGCTTACCCTTGATTGCTTTCATCGACGGCTCATTTTTTCTGCGACTGGAATTGAAGCCATGCGCGCTGCTGTAACTTGGCTACTGAACAGTGACCAAATGAAACCCGTGATCTTTGGTTCAAAAGAAACCAACGGGAATCGAGCTAGTTCTAGCGGAGAATGGAATTGAGAAAACGCCTCAAGACAAAGAAGGAACGAAGCCCAAAAGACTCAATTTTTCAAGACAAAAAGAGAAGAATTCACTGGGAACAAAAAAAACACCTTGAAGAGTTTGAGGATTCTCCGGTTCTTCTCCGACGAAAGGCCAAAGTTTCCCGCGCGATCCCGGCGACGGAGCATAGAGCTTCCGCCGTGACATGGAGTAGAGAATGGTGCAGAAAAAGAGTAACTTTAAAGCAAGTAGATTACCCTATCAGGAGGTATCCATGATCAGAAAGTGATTATTAGTTTTACCGATTATTAGTTTTACCAAGTCAAAAAAGGCTAAAAGACGTCGAAGCTTGTCTAAAGAGAGGTTGATCGTCAGAATAAGGTTTAGGGTTTGCTGGGACAGTGATGACTGATGCAGAGCCCCCTACTTCATTGTCCAATGCTGGGACCAATGTCGGTGCGTTTGTTCTAGCGCCACGTACACCGCTTCGTCTAACTCATAGATCGAAACGCCATTAAATTCAAGACTAGGGTCTTCTTAGCTTCTATCTCGTAGGGTACAGAAATTGATAGAAGTTGTTGCACAAGTTAATGCCCTCCTCCTCTCTCTCTCTTCATTCCAGCTCATAAACTCTTCTGAAAATCCAATAAAAACCCTTTCTTTATTGGTTCATTCGTGGGTGCGGGATATTTTGTAATGCAACCCACGATTCAGTATGAAGAGCTCGACATGGTCATCTCAGTCATCAATGGAGTTAAACGACGACAGACAAAGAACGATAATTCAAACATTAGATGCTTGTCGTAATTATGCTCCATCTCCGAAATCAAACACAATCTGCTAGTTTAAGCAGAGACACAGGAGCCTAAAAGAAGCTTCTAAAGTTCTATAAGTTCTTCAACAATGGCTATCATCATAGACGACATCTGTACCGACCATGGGACCAGAGAAATTTATGAGGCCTACAACAAATAGAGTCTCATAAAATGTTTTTGATCAGACATCATTATGGATGCCTGTGCTGTGTTATCTCCCAAACATAGCAATCTTGCCTTCCAATCCACACACGTTGATCTAACTTTTTCACTCAGCTAGCCGTGTGGACCTCGACCAGCTCTCATTTACTACACCATACCAGAAAAATGAAATGAACAGAAACTTTCACTCTTTTCCTCAACTGTTTTCCATTATGTCTGTGGAAACTGACGGTCTAAGACAGCCCCAGACGTCAATGTTGTAATAAATTGTCTCGGGATTCGTCTGCTTGTCATGGAAGGGCGATTTTCACTGCGATGAAACGCAGTGGTTCTGCTGTTATTTTTACTCAGTGGAAGGTTTCTTTTTCGTTATAATTTGATCTTCTACTGTAGATCAGGGTTGATTGAGATATTTAGGGCAAAACAATAATATATTGTATTTGTATATTTCTATGGCTACAGATCTTATTTATTAAACCTACCCGCAATCCTTCCACGGGGGTTCGAGAAGATATAGTGTTTTATTTCCTTTTCCCACTGTTTCATCTATTTCTAGATCCGTAGAGATTGAAGCAATATCCTCCGCCGGAGCCAAAAATGCACAGAAAAACCGACGACCATCTCGTCGGAAAGCCACTGCAAAGCAAAAAGGAAGACAAGGTTTTCCGGCAGCTGTCGAAGGAAAACTCCTGCGCCAACTCTTCTTTCAGAGTCTACTACGGCAGATCTTCGGGTGCGGTGCCGTTCCGGTGGGAGGTTCAGCCAGGAACTCCGAAACACCCATCTTTTTCCGACTCTTCTCTCCCTCCTCTCACTCCTCCTCCGTCTTACTTCTTCTCTTCCCTTGCCGGAGAAAGTTCTAACTCCGGCAACAAAGCTTACTCAAAATCAAATCTTTTGAAAACCATATTTCAGAAAATATCTCCGAAGAAGACACACGACGCTTTTCCATCAACATTTTCTTCATTTTCAACGTCTTCTTCGTCTTCATTGTCATCTTGGTCTTCCTCAAGGTCGTTGTCAGATTCATCTCCGAAGACGGCTACACTGGATCTGAAACATCCAAAACGGCGCCGTTTCTCTAGCTCGAACTTCTCCTATTTCTTCGACCAGGACAAGGATGAGCCTCAAAAGGCATCTGCAAGCCTGCCAACTTCATCGAATTCCTGCTTCAGTGTTCCATGCAAAGCCTCGAATGCTTTCAGAGGCTGCAATGGCCGGATGGTGAAAGCGAAGAACGCGTTCTTGTCTGTTTTAGGACATGGATCAGCCATGGCTGCCCCTGCTTTTTAGTTCGTCAAGCAATTCCTGGTATGAAAATCGAATAAAACTATCATCTTTACTGTTGGATTGCAGCATGGGAATTGAATTTATGTACATGTTTGGTTGTTGTGTTGCCGTGGACAAATGAAAGCGTGAAGACGATTTCATAGTCTGCTTGATATCATTCGATCATGCTTGATTATGTGACAATCCTATGATGTCTTCTTACATTCTCTTTCTATTTTCCTCGTCCCAGACTTCGGAATCA